>CAKNWT010088411.1:0-13882 GCA_932066315.1 Andricus coriarius | reverse complement strand
GGTTGTTCGTACATTTCTCTCAACACAGGCCCAATTCTTCGAACAATCCTGTTGTTTAGGATAGCTATAAAGATCGTATACAGCATGTTTAGACAAGTTATTAGCCTGTAGTTCCCTGGGTTGTCCAGGTTCCATTTGAAAGTGACAACTCATATTCTCCACTAAAATAATTTATTTAACAGGTAAAAAACACCACGTTACACATTCTGTAGATAAAAATTCTGTTATAGCCTGATCTTTTTCTGCAGTTTCTAACTGATAAAGCCCTCATGCAAAGTCTAGTAATACAGATAAATATTGTGCTCCTCTGGCATGGTCTAAAATGTCTGTGATATCAGGAAAAGTATAAGCATCTGCTACTGTTTTTTGTTTAGTTTTCGAAAATCAATAACTGTTCTCCACCTTTCATTTCCCTGAAGATCAGGTTTCTTTGGAACTATTGAGAGTGGAGAATTGAAAGGCGATGTTGATTCACTTATCTCGTATTTTACGTACAGTTTTTGGATTGCATTTTTCGCCATTTCTCTTGTTCTGGAGATCGGCGAAACTGTTTATTGCCTATAGAGTCGTCATTTGTCATGTGGATTCTAGATCTTAGACGATTTTTTTATTGTAACCATTACTCTATTGGAGGTTTTTCTCTTGGTGTTTTAAATCTATTATAATTCTGATTTACGCGATTTATCACGCGTTTTCTCTTCGCTACTCAGGTGATCTAAAGACAATTTTTCCAAGATGATATTTAACATGTAGAGTAAAGGCTTTAAATCTTATGGACATAATTCTGACGTATTGATAGCTGATATGCGAAATATTTTCTTACTGCGTTTTACTGCTGCGTTTCTTTATATAGTCTTACAGGAGTTTGTAATTGAGGTAAATATCCTTCGTATAACTTACCACTTCTTTTTATTGGAATTTCTACAACTTGCTCGTTTCTAGGCTTCATGATTATGATTCTAGGATTTTATTTTATTTCAGGGGGCCAAATTTTCTTCGCCCTTATAGGGTTTGGATCTGTGAAGGGGATTGAATATATTGCTTTGGATTCAGTGATTAGAGCTTTATCGTAAAACGATAAGTTTGATTTATATTGATGAAAGTATGGCCAATCAAAAATTCCATCGACAGGGATTGGGAAACTAGGTCGTACGACATGAAATTTTATGAATTTGCATAATAATTCCAAGTCGACTGTTCCCATTGAATACGTTCTTCTCCTGAGTGTGTTCGGAGTTTGAATAAGAATTTTTATTTTCGTGTTGAGAGGAATGATTTATAGAATATAGTGAGGTCGGATATTCATCTCTTGGATTACATGAATGATGCTCGGAGTTAGATTACACGCATGAGGGGGTGGCCCATGAGTCATACGCCTCAGAACGACAAACTTTTAGAGTCAGTATAGAAAATTTGAAACTAGCTAGTCGTGCAGTGACTCGTTTAAAAAATAGATGGGCAGTTAATCAATTCAAACCATTTACAGGTGCAGGAGATGCTAAAATATTCCGTGCATTAATTCAAGAAGGAGTTCAATCCTTAGTGGATCCATTGTGAAGCATCTTTCGGGCATGTTTAGCAATGGGATACACCCCAGTAGCATGGAAAAAGGTTAAGGCAATCTTTGTTTCAGAGCCGGGTAAGGATGTCTACTATGAGGTAAAATCCTTTAGACCGATCAAATTGACCTGGTTCAAGCTGAAAACACAGAAAAATTAGTGGACCTTTGCAGCGTTTTTAGAGAAAGAGGGGGTATTTAGCAACACTCCAATTAAATTCATATACTGTTCTGCTGAAAGACACGGTGTTAGGGACACGGTAAACAGGTGGATGCACTCCATGTCGAAATGCTGAACGGTACATACTTCGCTACATGGTAATGAAGTGAAGTATGAAGAAGATCAAAGAAGTGCACCCAATGGGTGCTTGTCATTGATGACTTTATATGCGGTGTAAACTAATCGGGTTTTTACACTCAAGCCTGTGTAGCTGACCTGGCGATACATGCATTTACAAGAAAAAGGAACCTTTCTGACCTTAGAAACCTTAGGTTCTTAAGGCCTGTATTTGCACAATAGGGAAAATCTGGGACTTAAAACCCAAGATTACTTACTGGTTATATACAATGATAATCAGACCCATAATATCATATGCATCAACCATATGGTTGCCAAGGACTGAACTTATCAGTACTATAAAATAACTGGAAAGTCTCCAGAGGGTTTTCTGCTTGGCGATCACTGATGATATGAAAACAACACCATCAGCACCTCTTGAAGTCATTCTGGACATCCCGCCGTTGCCACTTTTCGTAAGGAAGATTGAGGCAGCGATATTCTATAGACTTCTAGTAGGGGGCAACTTAAGTGATGTTGAGGTGAATGATCTACATGATATCAGTAAGCGCATGCTATGCGAGGATAATATTCTTACTATACAAACTGATGTTATATTGAGGAAGTTATCCTGTATGAAACCCTTCCAGATCATTTTTCCTAAAAGGAAAGAATGGCATGATAAAGGGAGATGGGAATAATTATTTACACCAGGATGTGTCGTAGAATACACTCAAGACTTGACTCTAAAGACTTGTTGGTAACAGGGACTGAAATCTATGGGAAGAAGCACAGGGTTGAGATAACAATAGCACTGGGCGCATTGCCTACAGTATTCCAGGTTGAAATAATAGCTATTAAAGCTTGCCTGGAGGAAATTTGTAAGTGGGCTAATAAAGACCATTTGCATTTTTTATGACAGCCAAGCAGCACTTAAGGCTCTCACACCTGAAGAATTTACTTCTAGACTAGTCTGGAGTTCCCTTCAAGATCTTCGTAAGGTTGCCGGTAAAAACTGGGTCAATCTGATCTGGGTACCTGGCCATGAAGATATTGAAGTTAATGAGAAAGCAAATGAAGTGGCTAAGATGGAAACGTCACAGCTTCCGATTGGCCCGAAAACCTTCTTCGGTACATAGACGAAAGGAGCCCTTGGTAAATGGCTCTCGGAGGAGCTTGCGAGATATTGGAAGGGAACGAAAATAATGGTGCCTTCTAAGAATTTCATATCTGGTACATGTACAAAGAGGACTAATGAACTCTTGAACATGGAAGGAAGGCCGAATAATGTCGTAGTTGGAATGCTTACTTGATACTGCCGACTGAGAAAACACTGGACCAACATGAGGATTGAAGATAACCCTCGTTGTCGAAACTGTGATTTTCATGAAGAGACAGCTCGTCACATTCATTGTGAATGTGATTCACTGACATTACTCGGAAAGGAGTACCAGGGGGATTATTTCTCGAACCAGAAGATTTTCATGACATCTCCTGCAAATCAGTTTATGCCATTATGGTAAAGATTGGCCTTATAAGAGATAATAAATTTTAGGGTATCGTACAATAGGATTTACAGCAGTGCCATGAGCTCATCATTCCGGTCTGTTCAATAAAACGTCACGTGCCGTTAAAAATCCGCCTAGTCCAGAAGAGATTCGAGTCTTCTGGGAGCAAGTATATGGAGATACGAATCAGCTAAATGAAGAATCTTCAGATATATAACTCTTTCGTAACTTTTTTCAAAGGCAAAGGTTACAAGTTCCAGAGGAAGAGTGTCCAACAATTACTGCTGAAGAAGTGAAGAAAATTATCGCTAGAACTGAGAACTTTTCAGCGCCAGGGCCAGATAAAATGAACAAATTTTGGTGGAAGAAGTTGACTTCCACGCACCAACATCTTGCTCGTATATTTACTACTTTCTTCATCGGAAAACAACCCATCCCGCAGTGGCTAGTGGAAGAACGCACGGTACTGATCCCTAAAATCGGTGATTTGTCAATTCGAAAGAACTACAGACTCATAGCTTATTTAAACACCAGCTACAAGCTATTCACTGGCATCCTCAAAGAGAGGATTTTGTTGAGCCGGTATGGAGTGCAATAGTTGAGCAACATTGGTGCAAGAGAGGACTGACAGGTTGCAGGGAGAATCTGTTAATAGGCAGGTGTATTACCCAGGACTCGATCAGGTATCGACGCAATATGTCAGTGGCTTGGATTGACTACCGTAAGGCATTCGATGACACGAACGATGAGCTACTTATTAAGGTTTTTGAGTGCCTGATGGTGCATCCAAAAATATTGAGATGCATAAGAGAGCGTATGCTTCTTCAAAAGAGGACCTTAACATCCTTGTGGCGGCGGTAAATAGGGACTTTCAAGCGATTAGCATGAGCTTTGGACTGGAAAAGTGTGCCTGCGTCCACCTACACCAAGGAAGACTAGATACTTCCGAGTTATCTGGGAAGAATAAGATCCAGGCGACCAATATGCTGGCCGTTCCTATACTGCTCTACACGTTTGGTGCAGTAAAATGGAACGTCGATGAGTTGGACCAACATGACCGAAGTACACGCAAGATGATGCCAATCCATCGAAGTCATCATTCTAGTTCTTCTGTACCTCGGATATACCTCCCTCGAGATAAAGGGGGGAGAGGCCGTCTAAGCTGGGATTGTCTTCATCAAAGAACGGTTCTGGCTACAGCCTGTTCAGTTCTAAAAAGCACAGATTCTCTTATGCGACTCGTACATCAACATGAATTAGTCAATGCTGGGGCGATTCAATACCGGGCCGCAGATAGAGCCGCAGAGGAGCTTGGTCTCACAATGGATTCCAGCGACACTACACATGGCCTAGCATCACTAACACCTTTGGTGCTGAAAAAAAGATACTGACAAGCCACTTTATGGTAAATTCTTCGGCATTATACGTAGAGAGATTATCGATGGGTCTGACCAACATGTTTCTCAACTCTGCTGGATTGGGATCGGAGACTGAGGGATTTCTTTTTGCCTGTCAAGATGACGTTATAGACACCTTAGTTTTCCGCGAGCGCATAATGAATGTACCTGTAGGCGATACAAACTGCCGAGCGTGCAAGCAAGAGCCAGAAACACTTGGACATGTTCTCAGTGGATGCTCAAAGTATGCATGCTAGGGGTACATACAGAGACACAATGCGGCTCTAAAAGTGTTATATTACTCAACGGATCAGCGCTACAAAGCCTGATATTGTCCTCCAAGATCTGAAGACGAAAATCATATACGTGATTGAATTCTCTGCACCAGCCAGTAATATCACGGCAAAGGAAGAAAAATGGGCGAAATATCAAACACTTCTTTTCGAGTTGAGCAGACTGTACCGAGGCTACAAAGTCCATCCTGGAGTTCCCAGACCGCGAGACTATTTTAACAGCAAGCGAAATATTGCGCTGTGCAACACCATCTGTAAAACGGATCTTGACTGCACGCCCTTGAATTTGTTCTGACAGGAGGCCTTGAATATCAGGGCACAAACCATAGAGGAATTAGAAACGCTATGGAGACAGAAAGCCATCCACGGCGAGCACCCCGAAACGTTAGATCAACATAAATTGGATAGTGAGGCATCTAATATTTGGCTGAGAAAGGGCTTCCTGTATCCAGAAACAGAAGGATCCGTCATTGCGATCCAGAAAGGGTTGTCAGCACCAGAAATGGTCCCAAACACGTGTTACATCAAGACATAGTTGACCGATACCGATTATGTGGAGATACCAACAAATCCATCGTGCACATTATTGATGTTTGTATCATAATGGCTTAGAGAGAATATACGCACAGACATAATGATGTGGCGGGCATTACACATCAACAACTTGCCTTAAACCTTGATCTCTTAAACGAATATATGCCATTCTACAGATAAATTCCAGTGCCCGTTATAGAAAATAAATATGACATCTTATATTGGGACGTTACTATCCAGACGGATCATTATATCCGAGCCAATCGACCTGAACTCGTGATGCGAGAGAAAAAAGGTGGAATAGTCGAAATCATTGATATAAGTATAGCGAATATTTTTTGAGGCTTTAAAAGCAAGCTTCATTGCTGATTAGGCTTCTTCAGGCGTATTTTCTGACTCACTCGAAGTTCGAGCTTCACTCAAATGCGATTGGATCCGATCACACAAATCGTTTACGGATTCCTGAAGTCTCATGCGCATATGGTATAGTTCATTAAAATACTACTCTAAATGTTTACCTTGTGTAAACCTTCCTTTAGTAAGTTAATTAAATATGTTAGTTTTCCGAATTGACGATCTCTCGTACATTCTCTTACAGATCCTTTTAGTTTACCTATGACAGCTGTTATATAAGGAGATTCGTAACATGTAGGGATGTATGATGTACTATTCACGACGTTATGCATAAAATCTCTTATCAGCGCTTTCTTGAATCAGTACTCATTTTCTATGAGTAATTTAGTTATTATTAATACCCATAAGTTGCTCAAGTAGTATTTACGTTATTCTTTTGTTTAATATTTTTTTGGATGGTTCAAGAATTACGAGATACTGGTTTATCTTCACATTCAATTCCCTTTCATTATGTGTCAAAATTGTTTATGATGTTTGCGTCTTTGAAACGACACAGAGGTCTTTTACATACAATCTAGTATTCTCAGATAAGAATAGGTAACATTTTTAAATATGCAGAGCAATTAAATGCATGACTGCATGGGTGCACGTTACAATAATGCAATCTGTAAAGCGGATCTCGATTATACGCCATTGAATTTGTTGTGTGAACGACAGTGAGCTTACGCCATTCGAGTGCGCATGCGATTACCAAGGGACCGCCCGGCCCAGGCAGTCCGGCTACAGCAAGCCTGACGTACACATCTCTCGTCCTGTGTGCATAACTATGTAAAGCTTGTGTTCATTCATTAACCCTCAACTCCCAACGCAACAGAATTTTTCCTAAGAAGGCGCCTTGACTATCAGGGAAGAAATCATATAGGAGTTAGAAACGCAATCGAGACAGAAAGCCATTCACGGCAAGCACCCCGAAACGTTAGATCAACATGAAGTGGATAGTGAGGCATCTAATATTTGACTGAAAAAGGGCTTCCTGTTTCCAGAAACAAAGGATTCGTTATTGCGATTTAGGACAGGATTGTCAGCACCAGAAATTATCGCAAACACGTGATGCCATGTTATTGGGTGTCCTCCTTTCCCTCAGTTCATGTACGAGAGAGAGGTAGTCGTGTGGTACTGAGTGTGTGCTGTAGTGGTTATTCACGACTGCCTAGCCATGATTGTGTAAGTGTGGGTCTTGTAGTGTGATAGTCGGGCCAGCCGGCCCTGAGAGTGCCTGATAAACAAATTGAAAGAGAATTTTGACGGCATTAGTGATTTTATATTTTAAATAAAGGATGACCCTCCCAGTCTGGCGACGCGACAGTTCGAAGCAGCGGAGTTACAATCCCTAGTCCTCGAGAGGTTTGTTTATGGCAACAGGCCATCCCTCTCGAGGCTCCTGTCATATGACAGTTATTAAGTGGATTCTGTGCTCAACCAGGTATTAATCTCCAATTGATTTTACTTGAATTCAAGTTAACTGGGCGTAAATATTTCAAATTTGGGCGTGGCTACTAAACAAGAAATCAGATGAGTCCGACAGCTGTCGATTATTATATTCTTATACTGCTTTTTAGTAATTTACTTGAATAATTATGTTAACCCATGTTATTCTAAAATTCGAATGTACTGGGTAGGGACTCTGAGACTTTGTGACGAAGCTAACTTTGCTGTTAACCAAAGCATAGTTAGCTAATATTTAAAACAAAATAGTTAGTATCGAAATAAAAAGTAATATTTTCTCTATACCTGCACTTAATTTCGAAGTATGGCCCTGTCATATTAAATTACAAATCTATTTCACCTCCAAACATAGATTTGCTATTGAGATCATTCCTACGATTTCTTTTTGAAACCTTAGCTATGTTCATAGTGAACTTGTCACTTTTATGGTAGAATCACATGGCATTCGAATTACCAACTATCTGCTATCTAAAGTTGAAAACACATTGAGTGTGAAAATGTATCGCGTGGCAAAATTATAATTTAGTAGTAAAATTAAACCAAAGTGTATATTCATACTGACGGAAGTGATAGAAAAAAATTGTTTAGTACCGATTTTGTATACGCAACCGAATTTAGCGTAAACTAAAATATGACAAAAACTCTTGCATACTTAGTTTGAATTTGTTTATTATATTTTATAGGAATATTGAGTTATATTTAATAAAGTAAAATGAATGAATTCCTGAAAGGGAGATGGCTTAATTGTATATGTAATATTGGGTGAATAAAATTATCGATTTGATATTATTATAAAAATATTTATACTCACTACGGGAAGCTACATCTGTCGGATTTTTTTTTGTAATCATACTCCCCCTAGTAATAGGTCATTACCAAACTTGCAATATGCTAAATTGACAAAATGCACATTTTAGCCATTCTAAAAAAATGACTTTTAAAAAATCAACACATCGTACATGGAGCACAACGCAAACGCTTTTCAGCCACCGGATATCACACGGTAGTCCTGAAGGAACTCTATACATCTTATTTATGGCATATACATATTTTCATTCGGAAAAAATTAACAAAACTTGTCATTTACCTTATTTTACTCGGATTTATTATTTTTACAAGAATTCTACATCATTATTATTCTACAAAAAAATATTGTTGTAATGCATGCATGAAATGTTCGTTTTTCGAGGTATGCATAGCGTGCGGGAAGTGACCCATGTTTTTGTATAGATTGATCGGTGAGACCTGTAGATTTTCTCTCCGTCATCTATACTTACTGACGTACAAATTTTTTTATGAGTGGGGAAAAGTGGCACCCTCGGTCCTTTTTTCCGAAAAAACTCCTAGCCAAACTTTAACGCAAGCAAGTTCATTGCAGCTTTTGGAGACTGGTGCAAAGTGGCAGTCACACCAACCTAAGTATTAAATTTTAACACATACTTTTAGATCACCCGACAGCAAAATATCATATCACCTGAAGGCAGTAATTCTTGTGCACTAAAAATCTAAGGCCTTTTCCTATTTCTCGACAAAAATCAGGGACATAAAAGAAAATAGTGTGAACTATATTTTCGTTTAAGAGTTGCAGAAAAATAAGAATCAACTACGGCTTTTGAAAGTTCTTAAAGCACCTAACACATTTTCTTCAACACATGCGTGAAAGCCGCGGGTTTTCGAGTGTATCAAGCAGGTATTTAGTCCACTCTTACTCGTAATAATTCCATTTTCAAGTAGAAACTACAAAGAAAAAGATATTACACCAAAATTAAAATTTTCGAGAAAAAAAATTCACTAAGAAATCACTTTTGCAGGCCACATCGTCTAAACTATTATTGTTAGAATATTGTTTCTTTTTTCGGTTTTCCAGTAATTTTCTCTACTTTCAAGAGCTTTTAAAAGCCTTTTAAACGCGACTCGACATTGATCATTTAGACGTTTTTTCTGGTCTCTAAATCACAGGGTTTAGGCAGATCGAATGCCATATATAACTTTTTCTCGAAGAAATATGCATGATAAATCGTCTATAAAATGTCAAGAAATGAGTTGTTTCAAACAGGACCCTAACGATTTTTTTAAATTTTAGGCTTAAAATATTCGAAAGCCATCCCCAACAGCAAATTTCCAGGAAACATGGACAGGCTAGTTCATTCCAGTTAAAAATAGTTTAAACTACGTTTAGCGTGTGACATTAGCCCGTAAGTGCGTTTGAAAGTTCAGTCTGTTATTTTTATAGCCCTGATTTTTGTTGAAAAATAGGAAAAGACCTTGGAATTTTTCGTGAGCAGGCCATGGAATTTGTACATTCAGATTATTGAACAGCTTAGGTCAAGTACAAAGTTTCAACAGCACATCCTCATTATTCAAATAAATTTTTCAAATAAGTAGAAGAATGCAATGCTGAAAACCTCTAAAACCTATTTAGTTTCTTGTTTACACTATTTTTGCGGTCATAAATCGAATTCAAGAAAAAAATGTACAGTGCTATGACCTATCATCCAAAATTGGGTCAGGTACAACGTTCTAGGTAAACTTTCTGGAAGTATTCCCAAATTCAGCGTTATCTTTTTATTATTATTATACCATTAAGCCACATTCCATTCGGGGTAAGGGCCACTCACTTGATTCTAGCCTTGTTATACCGTCGGGGATCCAGGAGTTCATATGAGAAAATTTAGAGAGGAAAGTGTACGACAAGGTATAAGGGTTGGGGGAAGGGGAGGTATAGATTTTCAAATTAACCTAGAATTCCCATGTTGCTTATTTAAACAACATGTTTGTCCAACATGACTGCTCCAACCCAAGTTGCTCGTCAATCTCTCTAGCAATCACACTGGGCGTAGAGATGATGATCACATTGTAAAATCCATACTCTTTACTCTAATCACATCCACCAAGTAAAGCTCTCCACACGGGACCGCTAGTATCCCAGGTCTTTCGTTTCACGCATCTCGCACTCCACGGACATTCTTCGTCACACATTTCTTATAAAATAATTGTCGGCACAGTTTCCTGTCCTGGAATACAAGTTCAGCTTCCTGTACGTCCATATATTTTCTCATGCAAGCTCTTGTGTTTCTAATATTTTTCTTATGATACTTATTAAGCTGATACCTCTGTAATTATTTCAGTTTCTCTCATCTCCCTTTCTTTTATGCACTAAGATGCTAATCGTCTTTTTCCAGTCATCTGGAATTTCTCCCATCGCGATACATAAATTTATCAACTCGCGCAGCCTGTGAGGTATAAATTAGCCAGCGTACTTAAGCATCTCGACGTAAATACCATCCCAAAAAGCGTTCTTCGATACAACTTATACGTAAAATTGCTCTTTAAAAAAAAGAGCCAGTGTGCTTATTTCTTAACATTTCAGGGGCTACTATTATTTCGTTTTTTGCTTTTTTTTTTACACTTTAGATAATTATGAATGTGTTTTTTTCAGTGCTGATGGAAACTACGAGGTGCGATATAAAAGTAATATATTAATATACCCAAACGGAGAAGTATTGTGGGTGCCACCTGCAATATACCAAAGCTCATGTACAATCGACGTGACATACTTCCCCTTCGATCAACAAACCTGTATTATGAAATTCGGCTCATGGACATTCAATGGAGATCAAGTTTCTCTTGCTCTGTATAATGATAAGAATTTCGTAGATTTATCTGACTACTGGAAAAGCGGTACATGGGATATTGTCAACGTTCCAGCATATCTAAATGTGCACAAAGAGCAAGAGCCAACTGAGACAGATATTACATTTTACATAATAATTCGGAGAAAGACTCTCTTCTATACTGTGAATTTGATTTTGCCAACGGTCTTAATTTCTTTTCTGTGTGTCCTGGTATTTTATTTGCCCGCAGAGGCTGGTGAAAAAGTCACACTAGGTATTAGTATTCTGCTATCACTGGTAGTATTTCTTCTTCTAGTTAGCAAGATTTTGCCACCTACTTCACTCGTCTTACCTCTCATAGCTAAATATCTTCTCTTTACATTCGTCATGAATACTGTCAGTATTTTGGTAACTGTAATCATTATCAATTGGAATTTTCGAGGACCTAGAACTCATAGAATGCCGCAAATGATCCGTAAAATATTCTTAAAAATTTTGCCAGCAATTTTGCTCATGAGAAGACCGAAAAAGACTAGGTTGAGATGGATGATGGAAATACCCAACGTAACACTCCCAGCATCTACCTATTCAGGAAGTCCTACAGAAATACCAAAACACTTACCTACTTCCTTAAATAAATCAAAGATGGAAGTAATGGAACTGTCAGATCTACACCATCCAAACTGCAAGATCAATCGCAAGGGACACCATACTGGTGGTTCTAGTGCAGCCGACGGAGGCAACGAAGCGATGGCTGACAGAAGAGGATCAGAGAGCTCAGATTCAGTTCTTCTCAGCCCTGAAGCTAGTAAAGCTACTGAAGCAGTCGAATTTATTGCAGAACATCTGAGGAATGAGGATTTGTACATACAGGTATGTTAATATTAAAAACTATTATTATGTTTATTAGTAAGGTAGTCATTACTTTTTTTTCAAATCGTTTCCCTGTAAACAACCTCGGATTAAAATGTATTTCTACGCATTCATAAAATGTTCTCTGGAAATCTGCTTTGCGACAACCTCGAATTAGGACGGAAGCACAATACCTTTTAATACGAGAGTCCGCATAAAACATTTAAATCTTGAATACCACTGAGTGCGAACTGAGAGATTTTGCGTTCCATTCATGTTAATCCGAGAGTTCGAATTATTTTGTGAGGCTATAGAATGCGATTGAATGCGAAACATAATTTTTTTCAATGCAATTGAATGCGAATCGGAAAATACGCGGTTGCTAAGTATTGAATCGCACTCACCAGCTGTTCTCTATAAATCTGTTTTTCGACAACGTCGCATGCAAAGTGTAATAAAACTTGAAACTTTAAGACTTATACTTTGATCAATGATATTTCAAATCTTTGAGAAGATTCTCGTTTCAAATGTTGTAAAAATTATTTTTGAACTTAACAATATTAATCGTGCCTTTCTTTAACCAGCAAAAATGTATGTGAAGAAATATTTTTAATGTTATTTGTTAGTGCGTGAACAATATCAGATTTTCCATCGTTAAAAAAATTTTCCATTTTGAATTGTTTCATATCTAACTTGATTTAACTAATACAAATATTTAGAGATATAGGGTAGAAAGTTATACTTTTATTAATGATACTTCAAATAGAAGCTGTTGCTGCGCTCGCATGAACCATTGCGGGCGCACCTCAACCGTTCCGGCGCGTGACTGTAATACTCAGCGCAGCTTTAGTTTCTACACTCGCAGTGATAGTTACGGTTTACTCCACAAGCATTACTGCACGCACCGTTTTTTTTACGTGGGTAAACCTGGAAATACCACATTGTCCAAAAAACGTAAGACCTTTGCCATAATTAAGGGCTCATTGAAGGCTCATTTAATAGCCAAAATACAAACTTTGGGCTCTGAATTTTTTTTTAACGGTACGGCAAGCTAGTAGTACCATGGAAGTAATATTGCTTATATCAATTTTTTTCCTTTCACAGGAATTGAGGGCTCATTTTAGGCTCTTGCATGACCTCCGGCGCAGTTTTTCAAAAACAAACCCTGTCACAAAAAAACTACCTTACAAAATAAATATGCACTAATCATATAAGTGAGTACATAAGAAGTGAGGGTTCATTGTAGGCTCTCCAACGCCCCCAAAATCAATATTCAGGAACAAACTAACAAACAATAACTTGAAAATATAATAAATTTCGACGTTTGCTGCAGCGACACAAAAACATTCGAGTACGCACGACGACTATCAGCTGATATCGTTAGACTTCAGTGCAGTCCAATACCATTGCGTTGGTAACCGCGACGGCTCAGGAATCTGGCAGTAACTGTCGCTGCCCAGCCGCTGCCCAGAGGCTCCAGAACGTGGGAATTTTCGGCCCCCACCACTTTCCCATGTGGGGGAATACATGCAAAGCGTAGCGTCGGTGAGCACGGAGCCGAGCTCGCCCGAGGAACGAGCACGAACTTCGTGCTCGTTCGTGCCACCAAGCCGAGCTTGCCCGAGGCCCGACCCCGACTTCACGAGTTTACGATTCGCTTTCGTCGGCTATTCGGAGGATTGAGTTGATTTTTGTTTTGAAAAATTGACACCTTGAAGAAAGACTTCAAATACGTGTAATGAAGTCTCCGAATATTTAATGATTATGTTTTTCAGGAATTCTTATGGAATGTTTTAGACTACCCGATTCCACAGTTTCATTTTTCATTATTTATGTTTTATTTTTCAAACTGATTTTAAATATTGTAAAGTCAAAATAATAATAAATGATAATTATTTATAATTTAATAAATTAATCAACATTTTTACTGTATACTTACCTCAGATAATTACCTTTCTTTTCATGCTATTTTAGGCTATAATCACAATT
>CAKNWT010088408.1:0-13125 GCA_932066315.1 Andricus coriarius | reverse complement strand
AAATATTTTATAATTTTGAAAGTAAACTTACCTTTCATGTAATTTTCTTCACACACTGATATACATATTTTTATCACCGTAATAAAATTGTTGACGAAAACATGTTATCAATGAGCTACAGAGGTTATATATTGTTTTCGCTCTCAAACGGATACACGAATGTATGTAAAAAATTAAAATATGGAAAGAATAAAATATATCCAATTGAAACGTGTATAACAATACTCGGGTGTAATTAATGTATACTTCAATATTATAAATAATATTGGAGCATAAACAAAAGCTTAATTCGAAAATTGTTCCTGTTGAGATTTATTTTAAGTCGATAATTGATTCACTGCAGTTACGGTATAACTCATTAGCTTCAGTTACAGTATTTTTACTGTTAAAATTAGTAAATTTCTGAAAATAACTGATTCATCAATTAAAATTAAGTGTACTGAATGAATTAGTGAAATTTTTACTAATTCAAATCTAGAGAGTGCATCACTAAAATATCCACTAATATAATTTAAAGACGATTATAAAGAAAAACGGTTACTTTCTATCTATAAATGGTCAAACTATGCATTTGTTAAAAAAATTTATTTATAAAATAAACAAATAATATCGCTTGACAATTCTTCGTCACTAAACATCACTAATTACGTAATTTGAAGTCGATTAGAGAGAAAAACCATTATTTTCTGACATTTTGTTAATATAATTTGTTTCATTTGTTTTAATTTGTTTAATTTGTTAATTTGTTTAATATAATTTTCCGATTCAGCCCACTGTGCAGCACCTGTTTGCTCAAGCGGTGAGCGCGCGCGGTGGACGTCGCGATTCCCGAGTATTATGAATAAATACCGCTTGGGGGCGCTTGTGGGAAAAACTCCGAATGCTCCTTAATATACACACACTAACGACTCATACTATCTAGAATTCACCCATGACATCTCGTAACATATTTTTATAATTCAATGCAAAGTTGACGTTTGTTGACTTCCATAAGAATTGCGTCGTGTATATTTGGGCGTCTTGGAACAGCAGTCAGTGGGCTACATTAACCTTTTGGCTTATCGCTTTTTTTAAGCGAAATACGTCCTTTAATTTGGTATATAAAATGTTAGCAGTTTGTGAGTTCTCAATGAGGTAAACGCGATAGGCTTAACAACCCAAAGTCACAGTAGATTCAGAGTGCGCAACGTTGCTGTGGATATGTTATGTTCAGGAGAATTTTACGGGACTTGAGAGTTACGAAGAATAAAAATATGGTTGCTGTGTGATGCCCTCTATATTTAAGTGTGAAAAATATACACAATTTTACAACAATAACGACTTTCATATATTCGACTTATTTCCGCCTTTTTATCTGTTTCGGACCACTGTGGGGCAGAAAGTAATTGTTTTTCATTGTTAACGCCTTCAAATTATATATGTGGTGGTGTTCAGTTATGAATAATTGTCATTCGATATTATTTGTTTATTTTATGAACAAATTTTATAAGTAAATTCATAGTTTGTCCATTTATAGACAGAAAGTAATCGTTTTTCTTTCTGATTGTCTTCAAATTATATAAGTGATTATGTTTAGTGGTGAAGACTTCTCGTTCGATATTATTTGTTTATTTTATAAATGAATGCATGAAGAAGAAACCTTTATCTCAAGAAATCATCAAACTGCTTAAAACCCCTTATTGGCACTGTGTTTTTCCCCTGATATGTGATATCAAAAGAAATATTTCCTCTTATTTTCTACAAAGTTTAAATGTGTGCGTTGTTTTTCGTACTGTGTTAGTACAAATAAGAAATAAATGGTACAATTCAGTGAATACGCAAAGTTATTTGTTAGTTTATTTTTTCAATAATTTTTCTTTTCCCATTGTAAGGGATCATACTACACTTAACGGTAAATTTTGATTCCTCACACGTAAAAACCCATCTCTTTAAAAATTTACGATGTTTTCATTTATTTGTTTAAAAACTCCAATACCCCATTGCATAAGGGGGGCAAACTATGCTATTGGCAATGAAAAATTTGGATTTCTGACCCTTCAAAACCCACGGGTGTCAAAAAGTTTTGATTAAAGAAACATGTTTAGTTTTTTTTTACTACGCCACTACCTTACGACGGTAACCTACGCCACTGATATTGCAAAATTTAGTTGCCCCATATCTCAAAACAGCTAGATACCAAAACAAACGAAAAATCTTGCTTTTGAGAATTATTTCCGCCGTTTTAGCTGTTTCGGACCACTGTGGAACGGTGACACTGAAGAGCTTAGAAAAACTTTCAAATATAGATGAATAAACACTGATATGAAATGATAGCGCGATACATGGAGCCAGTGCTGACGCATGCACTGGCATATGTCTGGGATGATAACAATGTTCTGCACTGGACTACCTGCGCTAACCTCGTACTGATAGTCGGTATTGGCAGACAGTGCTGCTACCTATACTAACATATGTATTGTATTATGAAAATGTTTTGCTCTAGACATTCTCTTGTACATCAATATTTTATCATTAAGATATTTAAGCAGCTTATTGCAAATTGGACATCCACATTTTTAAAAAACAAAACGGCGGTATGATATGGCGCCAAAAAGGTCGGAAAATTCATCCTGCATTCCTAATGCTTATAGTAGGTCGTTCATTCCAAAGGCGAGCACCACGAATAACAAAAGACTTTTGCATTTTACACGTGCGGTGTGGCTGAATTTTTAGTACTGTTTTCCTTTCACCGAGTTTAGAATGTGTTGGTTGATCTTCATCAATAAAATGGAAGAGATTAAAAAGATGGTGCGGAGCTTCATTACTGAATAGGCTATAAAGCAGGCTACCAATAAAAAAATTGTCTGCTTTTGGCAACGTTAAGAAGTCCAGCTCTTTCTCTATACTGGGTAATATGTTCGCTTTTTGGGATATGATAGATGAACCGAATGCAAGCATCAAGCGTACCTTCAAGCTTTGCATTCATTTTATGAGTAATATCTCCATATACAACACAGCCGTAGCACAGTGGTACGAAACAGCTAAAAAGGCGGAAATAATTCTCAGAAGCAAGATTTTTCTATGAGTTTTGGTATCTAGCGGTTTTGAGATATGGGGAATCTGAATTTTGTAATATCAGTGGCGTAGGTTACCGTCGTAAGGCAGTGGCGTTGTAAAAAAAGACTAAACATGTTGTGTTAAACAAAACTGTTTGATACCTATGGGTTTTGAAGGGTAAGAAACACAAACCTTTCATTGCGAGTAGCATAGTTTGCCTCCCTTATGCAATGGGTTATTCGAGTTTATAAACAAATAAATGAAAACATCGTAAACTGTCAAAGAGATGGGTTTTTACGTGTAAGGAATCAAAATTTACCGTTAAGTGTAGTATGATCCCTTACAATGGGAAAAGCAAAATTATTGAAAAAATAAAGTAACAATTAACTTTGCGTATTCACTGAATTGTACCATTTATTTCTTATTTGTACTAACACAGCGCGAAAAACAACGCACACATTCAAACTTTGTAGAAAATAACAGGAAATATTTCTTTTGATATCACATATCAGGGGAAGAACACAGTGCCAATAAGGGGTTTTAAGCATTTAGATGATTTCTTGAGATAAAGGTTTCTTCTTCATGCATTTATTTATAAAATAAACAAATAATATTAAACAAGAAGTTTTTCACTACTAAACATAATCACTTATATAATTTGAAGACAATCAAAAAGAAAAATGATTACTTTCTGTCCATAAATGGACAAACTATGAATTTGTTTATAAAATTTGTTAGTCAAACAAACAAACAATATCGAAAGATAATCATTCATAACTGAACACCACCACATACATAATTTGAAGGTGTTAAGATTGAAAAACAATTACTTTCTGCCCATAAATTGCCAAACTATGCATTTGTTTGTAAAATTTGTTTATAAAATAAGCAAATTATATCGATTGACAATTCTTCGTCACTAAACATCACTGCTTATGTAATTTGAAGTCGATTAGAGAGAAAAACGATTACTTTATGCCAATAAATGCCTATATTATGCATTTGTTTATATAATTTGTTTATAAAATAAAGAAATTATACCAGAAACAAATTTTTATGATCAAATATGATCCTGTCGATGAAATCAAGCAATTTCAGCTGATAAATATATTTTGCAAGCAAAATTTCCAGGATGTTAACATTTTCTTAATATAATTTGTTTATAACAATTACATTCGATATACTATTAATTATTTATACGAGTATTCCTCAGATACTTCGACATTCATTTTCTTTAATAATGAGATTAATTAAGTTATTTATTTGAAGATAAAAAATAATAATTCAAAAATGTCTGATTTTCGCTCTTTGCATATTTATATAAAAAATAGAAAGTGATAAGAATTGAAAAATCTAATCCGTAGACGTTCTTATGCGACTATTGCTGATCACTTTTAACAAAAAAATTTGAAAATCGGTTAAGAAATTGTAGGCTGTAGGCGATTTTGAATAGTAAATTTCCGATTCAGCCCACTGTGCAGCACCTGTCTGCTCAAGCGTTGAGCGTGCGCGGTGGACGTCGCGATTCCCGAGTTTTATCAATAAATACCGCTTGGGGGCGCGTATGGGCAAAAAACGCCGACTGCTCCTTGATATACACACACTAACGACTCATACTATCAAGAATTCACCCATGACATCTCGTAACATATTTTTATAATTCAATGCAAAGTTGACATTTGTTGACTTCCATAAGAGTTGCGTAGTGCATATTTGGGCGTCTTGGAGCAGCAGTCAGTGGGCTACATTCAACTTTTGGCTTATCACTTTTTTTAAGCTAAATGCGTCCTTTAATTTGGTATATAACATGTTAGCTCTTTGTGAGTTCTTAATGAGGTAAACGCGATGGGCTTAACAACCCATAGTCACAGTGGATTCAGAGCGCGCAACGCTGCTGTGGATATGTCATGTTCAGGAGAATTTTACGGGACTTGAGAGTTACGAAGGATAAAAATATGGTTGCTGTGTGATGCCTTGTATATTGACGTGTGAAAAAATACACAATTATACACCAATTACGACTTTCATATATTCGACTTATTTCCGCCTTTTAGCTGTTTCGGACCACTGTGCGTAGTCAAAGAAAGGAAGGATAAGGCTTTTAATTAGGAGGATACGCGTTGGAGTAGCAAGTGATTCTTTATCCTGTTAAGCTGTTGGAGAACTCTAAAGGTTTTCCTCGAGCTATCCGCCACTTGTTCATTCCACGTAAGAGAGCGATTAAAAATATAGCCTAAATCTTTCACAGAATCCACAAAGGGGATGAGACGCCCATCGATCAAGAGAGGAGGCAAGGTTGCAATTGTTGCAAGTGAAGGAGAGGAAGCAAACCCTATGATTATAGCCTCAGTTTGAGCAGGGTTAAGAGTGAAACCGTTTGTCAAGGCCCACTGCACCACCAAATCAATATACTCCTGTACCTTTTGAAAAAAACTCTTGAGAGTGGCAACAGGCCCGGAAAGGTAAAGCTTAAAGTCGTCAGGATATTTGTGATAGTTGCAATGACGATGTTCGCTACCAAGTTCAGAGGTATAGATATTAAATAGAGTGGGTCCAAGCGTGGATTCCTGAGGGACACCACTCTTGACCTCCCCAGAATCAGAACGCTCACCATTGCTGATTTGTACTTTTTCAGAACGATTACTTAGGTAAGATGTGTGTAGCTGTAGGAGTACTATGCCTGGCACGAAACCCAGATTGCATTGGGTCCATTAAATTGTTTGTTTCAATATGTGCAGTAAGTTGCTAATGGACGATGCGTTCGAAAGGTTTAGACAATGCACAGCGGATGGATTTGGGTGGAAATCTTTGGGAGAGATAGGGTTAGATATTTCAGGAACAGGGCGAATAATCATCTGTGACGTGCGCCGAAGAAAGGGGGCTTACTCTGAAAAGTGAGATTGTTCAGGGCGAGCGGTCGAAGTCGACCGGACAGACGCGACTTTTAGGAGACCCGTAGATTGCAGTGTTGAGTGGTGGGAGGTGTTTCACGGGATCTCGAGCGAAAGCCCGATTTCTCATGTCTAACAACTCAATTATTAGCAATAATAATGCTCGGAAATTTTTGTCGATGGTTTCATTAAAAAGAGCAACTCAAAAACTATCGAAAGGTGTAAAAACCTCGATTTCGATTTTTTTAGAGTAAGCCCCCTTTCTTCGGCGCACGTCACATCTCTTTCCAGGTATCAGGAAAAATTCCCACCTGTAGAGATGCGTTATAGATATGCCAGAGAATACGACAAATAGCTGGTAAAGCTAAGCGAATCATTGCAATTGAAATATTATCTGAGCCTTGAGCATTTGCTTGATTTTACCTTCAAGAGTTTTTTAATTAGGGTTTCTTGCGATATGTCAGAAAAGAATAATTTAGCATCATCAAAGGTAGAGGGAACTGCGGACGAGGAAGGAGTGCTGTTTCCAAGGAGTGTGGATTTTGTAGTGAAGACTGTTAAAAGATCTGTGAGAGAAAAATTGTTATCAGGAGCCAAATGTTTTGGAGGAATCAGTCCAAGTCGTCTCAAAAGAAACCAGATATTTTCATTTTTATTCCTGTTTTTGATAGAATTGTAATTATATTGTTTGTATGAGTCCCTGATTTTGGTTTGAACTAAGTTTCTCAATTTGCGAAATTTGGCTTGAATAATACTATTTTTTGTTCTTCGAGCCAATTTACGTTTTTTCTCTTTTTTTTCATCAAGTCTTTGATATAAGATGTAATCCAAGGAGTGGACTTCTTTTTTGCTTTGAGAGTATGAAGAGGCGCAAATTTGTCAAAAGCCAAAGATAAAAATTTTGTTAGACAGATAACCTTTCTATTTATATCTATTTCAACAAAAATTCGTTTCCAATCATAAGTAGAGAGATGCTCAAGAAATTCGGCTTCATTTATATTAGTGAGATTGCGTATAGACAGAGGAGATGTATTAGAGGAGGGATCAAAGGAGAACTGGTATTGAATGTTGATAAGGTCGTGGTTTGAGAGGAATGAGATTGAGTATTGAGTAGAAGAAATTACCTTGTCTAGATCATCAACAATCATCAAGTCAATCCATGTACTAAAATGATCGGTGTGGTGCGTGGTATTATGGGGAACTATAGATAATCCGACAGAGAACACTACTGATTTCAAATAGTTAGTTAAGTTGTTGGTTGCATTAAGATTTGTGTTTAGGTCACCAGTAAGTACTATGTTATTATACTTTGGTATAAGGTCAAAACTGTCAGTCTCAAGTTGCCTACAGTAGGAAGCATTAGGAGATTTGTAAGTCACACCCACCAACATGCTGTCATGAGATGAAGATACCTTGATAAAAAGTTATTCAGCAATAGGGAAATTGGCAGGAGGACTCATTCCCACCTGTACACCCCTTATGCACTGTCGAAGACAGCAGTAGAGAAGACCTGCGAAGCATGGAGTGATGCTGTCCGGAGCATTCATGGCACCGTTTTATCGATGGACAACCCAAGACGCGATGTCGGCCTACGTAGTTTAAGCAGCGCTGCTTAGATTCAACGAACAAAAAAAAAACAAGAAGTGTTATCCTTGAACAAAAGAAAAAAAACTTGGGTTTTTCTATAGAAAAATTATGAGACTTGAAACTAGATTATTTGCCTGACTTCAAAGAATGAGAATCTTTTGGAGGTATATATGATGAAGCTACCTCGTTATCCTCCATGGTACATTGTCCACAAGAAAGGCATGCAAGCAATCATACTTCGGCTGTGTAGTCAACGCTCGCAAACTATCCTCCCAAGATTTACACGTAGTCCACAGCTTCACTGAAATCTTTCAACAATTAAGGCCATGTAGTACATTATGACGTCACGATTACCACATTACCGACCTTTACATGTTATATTTTTCCGCCAATTTAAAAAGAGGGAAATTGAAATATCGTGCTAATTTTTCTTTTAAATGACAGGTAATATTGTGGGGCAGGTCTGTCTGGTCAATTAAAGTTGCTATAATATTGCTAAATGTATATATTTTGAATATTTGCAATGCTCACCTCGAAGCTCTTGCATTACAAATGATTTAAACATGGCGGCTGCAGTGGGATTCCGATACTGTGTCGAAAATCGAACGGACCTCTTTTTCTAAGGTGTGGAGATAGAAAGAGAGGAGAAAGCCACTTGAGAAAAAGATACAGGCGCCACCTCGCGATTCCTGGGAGAAGCGCCCTGCCGGTTTAGCACACACTGAGTCGGTAACAACGCTAGAATTTTGTAATGTGACTACATGTCAGAATATAAAAATATTCCCAGACATGTGCTGCCACCTTCTAATTTATAAAAACTCAGGTCCATTCTTTGAATTTTCCGGGAGAAGCGACCTGCCGGTTTCGCACAAACTGAGTCGGTAACGACGCTAGAATTTTGTAATGTGACTAGTGACTACATGTTCAGAATATAAAAATATTCCCAGATATGTGCTGCCACCTTCTAATTCACAAAAGCTGAGATTCATTCTTAGAATTTTTCGCATTCTTAGAATCTTCGGAATTCTTTTCAATGTTTCTGAAATCCTTTGAATTTTTTTAATTCTTCGAATTCTTTAGAATTCTGTGAATTATTTCGAAATCTTTTGAATTCTTCAAATTCTTTGGAATTCTAATGAACTCTTTGATGAATGCTTTAAATTCTTTTGAGTTTTTAAATTTTTTTTCAATTCTTAGAATTCACCAAATAAGTATTACTCATGACTAAAACTAACAGCCTAAGTTTAAAAATTAATTTCAATTCTCAGAAGTCTTTTGAATTCTTCGAATTCTTCTGAAATCCTTTGAATTCTTCAAATTTGTTGAATTCTTTAAACTCTTTCGTGAATTCTTTTGAATTCTTTGAAATCTTTTGAATTCTTGGAAGATTTTTTATTTCATGTAAATTCTTCTGAATTCCGTGAATTCTTTTGAATTCTATTGAACTCTTTGATGAATGCTTTGAATTATTTTTAACTCTTCGAATTTTTTTGAACCAAAATTTTTTTTCAATTCTTCGAATTCAAAAATTAAGTATTACTTAAGTTTAACCCATGTTTTACACAAGACGTCGTATACGACCCCAGACTTTTTAAACGACCCCAGACTCTTTTCAGCTTTATGCAATTTCAAGAATTTTTTTTGTTTATTTAAATTTAATATTTAGCTATAGAACAGATATGATGTTTTAAAATAAGTATTCAACAAGATATAAAAAAATGTTCAAGTAAAAATATTTAATGCTTTATTATTTATAATAATTTTTTCACGCTGGGGTAGTCGACGACCCCATGTGCCAAGTACGTTACTCCAGGGAGGTGTGCAAAACAAGGGTTAAATACTTTTGTATTCTTTGAATACTTTGGATTCTTCTGAATTCTCTTGAAATTTTTTAACTCTTCGCATTAAAAAATTAAGTAATTGAGTAAGCATTCGAGTAATCGTGATTTAGTACCAGTAATGTTGACGCCAATGTTTTTCTTTTCTGTCCACTTTCAATTAATTCTAGACATTGTTTGTTGATCTAGACATTGTTGATGATCTAGATCAGTTCAAGATCAGTTCATTTCATTTAATACTATTATTGGGACCTACACCACTATTGGGACCCTCACGATTACTGCTACACTTACCTTACTTAAAATTACAATGAGAACAATACGAATTCTTATAAATTCTTTGACTCCTTGAATTCTGTTGAATTTCTTGAGTACTTTTGAGTTTCTTGAATTCTTTTGAATGCCTTAAATCCTTTTGAGTTCTTCGAATTCTTTTGAGTTATTCGAATTCTTTTAAATTCCTAGAATTCGCTTGTACTACTTAAATTATTTTGAATTCCTTTGAATTCTTTGCATATAAATTTAATAAGGGGTCGTGCACATGTTACGCCACACTTTTTTCCTTTGTTTAAATGAAGACGAGAATAAAATGTCCTCGAAGCCAAGAGGATACCAAGCCATAAGTAAAAGAAAAACGTGTGTCGTATTACGTGCACGACCCCAATTGGGTAAACATCCCAGCAATCGTGATCCTAATACCAGTAGTGGTGACGCCAATTTTCTTATTTTCTGTCCACTTTGATTATTTGAAATTCCATTTAATACTATAAAATGCTAAAAATAAATGTGATCTTTTTCTTCTAAATGTTTCTTTCATCAGATTTCTTAACAATACATTAACCAAGTTACACAATTAATGGGACCTACACCACCATTGGGACCTCCACGATTACTGGGACACTCACCTTACTTAAAATTACAATAAGAACAATACGAATTCTTATCAATTCTTTGACTCCTTGAATCCTTTTGAATTTCTTGAGTACTTTTGAATTTCTTGAATTCTTTTGAATTCCTTGAATTCTTTTGAATTCCTTGAATTCTTTTGAGTTCTTTAAATTCTTTTGAGTTATTTGAATTCTTTTGAGTTATTCGAATTCTTTTAAACTCCTAGTAACTTTTCAATTACTTGAATTCTTTTGAATTCTTCGAATTCCTTTGCATTTTTTTGAATGCTTTGCATATAAATTTAATAAGGGGTCGTGCACATCTTACGCCACACTTTTTTCCTTTGTTTAAATGAAGACAAGAATAAAATTTCCTCGAAGCCAAGAGGATACAAAGCCATAAATAAAAGAAAAACGTGTGTCGTATTACGTGCACGACCCCAATTGGTTAAACATCCCAGTAATCGTGATCTTAATACCAGTAGTGGTGACGCCAATTTTCTTATTTTCTGTCGACTTTGAATTATTTGAAATTCCATTTAATACTATAAAATGCTAAAAATAAATGTGATCTTTTTCTTCTAAATGTTTCTTTCATCAGATTTTTTAACAATACATTAACCAAGTTACACAATTATTGAGACTTACACCACTATTGGGACCTTCATGATTACTGGGACACTTACCTTACTTAAAATTACAATAAGAGCAATACGAATTCTTATAAATTCTTTGACTCCTTGAATTGTTTTGAATTTCTGGAGTACTTTTGAATTTCTTGAATTCTTTTGAGTTCTTGGAATTCTTTTGAGTTATTCGAATTCTTTCAAATTCCTAGAATTCGTTTGAATTCTTCGAATTCCTTTAAATGCTTTGAATTATTTTGAATTCTTTGCATTAACAAATTTAATAAGGGGTCGTGCACATATTACGCCACACTTTTTCCTTTGTTTAAATGAAGACAAAAATAAAATTTCCTCGTAGCCAAGAGGATACAAAGCCATAAATAAAAGAATAATGTGTGTCGTATTACGTGCACGACCCCAATTGGGTAAACATCCCAGTAATCGTGATCTTAATACCAGTAGTGGTGACGCCAATTTTCTTATTTTCTGTCCACTTTGAATTATTTGAAATTCCGTTTAATACTATAAAATTCTAAAAATAAATGTGATCTTTTTCTTCTAAATGTTTCTTTCATTAGATTTGTTGTCAATACATTAACCAAGTTACACAATTATTGGAACCTACACCACTATTGGGACCTTCATGATTACTGGGACACTTACCTCACTTAAAATTACAATAAGAACAATACGAATTCTTATAAATTGTTTGACTCCTTGAATTCTTTTGAATTTCTGGAGTACTTTTGAATTTCTTGAATTCTTTTGAGTTCTTCGAATTCTTTTGAGTTATTCGAATTCTTTCAAATTCCTAGAATTCATTTGAATTCTTCGAATTCCTTAAAATGCTTTGAATTATTTTGAATTCTTTGCATTAACAAATTTAATAAGGGGTCGTGCACATATTACGCCACACTTTTTTCCTTTGTTTAAATGAAGACGAGAATGAAATTTCCTCGAAGCCAAGAGGATACAAAGCCATAAATAAAAGAAAGGCGTGTTTCGTATTATGTGCACGACCCCTAATTCGGTAAACATCCCAGTAATCGTGATCTTAATACCAGTAATAGTGACGCCAATTTTCTTCTTTTCTGTCCACTTTGAATTAATTCAAATTTCATTTAATACTATGAAATTCTAAAAATAAATTTGATCTTTTCCTTCTAAATGTTTCTTTCATCATATTTTTTAACAATACATTAACCAAGTTACACAATTATTGGGACCTACACCACTATTGGAACCTTCATGATTACTGGGACACTTACCTTACTTAAAATTACAATCAGATCAATATGAATTCTTATAAATTCTTTGACTCCTTAAATTCTTTTGAATTTCTTGAGTACTTTTGAATTTCTTGAATTCTTTTGAGTTCTTCGAATTCTTTTGAGTTATTCGAATTCTTTCAAATTCCTAGAATTCGTTTCAATTCTTCGAATTCCTTAAAATGCTTTAAATTATTTTGAATTCTTTGCATTAACAAATTTAATAAGTGGTCGTGTACATGTTACGCCACACTTTTTTCCTTTGTTTAAATGAAGACGAGAATAAAATTTCCTCGAAGCCAAGAGGATACAAAGCCATAAATAAAAGAAAAACGTGTGTCGTATTACGTGCATGACCCCTAATTGGGTAAACATCCCAGTAATCGTGATCTTAATATCAGTAATGGCGACGCCAATTTACTTCTTTTCTGTCCACTTTGAATTAATTGAAATTTCATTTAATACTATAAAATGCTAAAAATAAATGTGATCTTTTTCTTCTAAATGTTTCTTTCATCAGATTTTTTAACAATACATTAACCACGTTACACAATTATTGGGACCTACACCACTATAGGGACCTTCACGATTACTGGGATACTGACCTTACTTAAAATTACAATAAGAACAATACGAATTCTTATGAATTCTTTGACTCCTTGAATTCTTTTGAATTTCTTGAGTACTTTTGAATTTCTTGAATTCCTTGAATTCTTTTTGATTCCTAGAATTCGTTTGAATTACTTGAACCATTTTGAATTCTTCGAATTTCTTTGAATGCTTTGAATTCTTTGGAATTCTTTGCATTAAAGCATTTAATAAGGGGTCGTGCACATGTTACTCCACACTTTTTTCCTTTGTTTAAATGAAGACAAGAATAAAATTGCTGCGAAACCAAAAGGATACGACGACATAAACAAAAGAAAAACGTGTGATGTATTATGTACACGATCCCTAATTGGGTAAACATCCCAGTAATCATGATCTTAGTA
>CAKNWT010088394.1:0-21705 GCA_932066315.1 Andricus coriarius | reverse complement strand
CTTGAAATCTTTGGACTATAAGAAATATTTTCAAATTTTTAAGATTCCGCCAAACCTGCTGAAACTAATTTGAGATCCTGATCAAAAATTTTGTCGCACGGATAGAGAGGGGGGGGGGAGTAAAAAAATTTCCGTTCGAAACTTAACGCTTTAAGTCTATTCTTGCCTAAAAATTTGTCATATTTATTGGCAAGATGATACTAATTCACGATTCTATTTGTTAATTTTCTGAAAAAATATTACAAAAAATAATCTAAATAATTTATAAAAAAATAAGGTGGACATCTATAGGCAAAGAAAAATTGTTTTCGTTTATGAAATTAATAAAGTATGTCAAATAAAAATTGGTATCACTAAGATGTGCTCATCACCTAACAATAATGACAATCCACATTATTCCTTTTTGCTTTAATACATCCAGCCCGATCATTTATTTATACACATTGTTTATAAAATTAAACAATAATATCGAATGTCACATTTTTGTGATCTACTCTACCTTGTCAGAGAAAGCAAGTAATTTTATCGTAAAAATATTACTTTTAAAATTAATGTTCAATAATAATATAATATTTTATATCATAATTTTCTTATAACAAATGCAAACAAATGATCTATTTTGACAGCTGATCTGGCCTATAATAATTAACCCTTAATAATAATATTTGAAGTACTGTTGCCTAATTAACAATGTCTTACTATTACGAAATATTTTCAAAATTATTAACTGAATATAATGGACAGATATAAACTACTGAAATGATTATAGTAAATTGGAAACAATAAAAAATCAATAGTCAATCAAATTCAAATTATAAGTGAAAATATTAAATCAAAGGAACCAACCTTGTCTTCAAGTCACGTTATGAGAGTAAGCATTTTTTAGAAGCCAGCGATTCCTAATATAGCTTCCTGCCATGGTTCCTTTCCAAATTGCCGCTTGACAATAAAAATCCAATTAAAATTAGCAAAATGATTGAAACCATGCCCAACCTCACCCGCACATTCGTACCTTAGAGTCGGTCACACTAAAAACTCTTATCACGAATTCATTAATAAGTAAATTTGAACATTGGCCCGGAATGGCCTTTTCAAACGATAGTCCGACCCGACACCTTATTTTTCATTAGGAATCAAGGTACGTCGCCCTTCAAACTGCACCAACGGACATGCGTTATACCAAATTCAGATGAACCGGGACGGTCGGAAGACAGGGCGCGAATTTAAGAAACAGAACGGCGTACATAAGTGTAGCCATTCAAATTCGAAACCAGCAGTGATCGTTTTTCACCGTCAAGGATGTTTAGATTCTGCGAATCAGCTTACTGAACCTAGAATAGAAACGGCGAATCAGTCCCAATGCAGTTGTCAACCAAGTTCAACGATTCAGGGAAATGTGTTAACCTGATAAGTGGCATTCTTTTCCAGAAACGAGAAATCTAATCCTTGCCCGCTCCTTACTTTCCCCTGGCAAATGAAGTGTTGCAGTAGGTATAAGTTAGGGTGAGTTGAATATGAAATCGCTTGTGTTTTCTTGAATCTTTTGGAATTTCACTATCTGTTTTCTATTCCATTTTCATTTAATTTGAATACGTTAGAATCAAAACTAGAATCAGTTTTTTAGTTATTCAAAAGGAAACACTTTTTATCATTGAGCTTCAACGGTAATATTATAGTAATTAGAGCTCTTTCACAGGTTTTTAATTTTAAAAATCATAATGTTTTACGTAAAAGTTCGTTATTTGCATTGACACACAAATTTCAAAAATAACAATTAAAATGAAAATTGAAAGAAAAAAATACAATGATGTTTTAATATCTAAATTTAATTTTGTTTCCAACTTCAGGCTACATTACATTCCTTCATTTAATCTGATGTCATATTTTCAACATCACCGCTTATCATATTTATTTTCATCTTCAACTAAATTCTATCTGTCATATATTTTACTAAAAATCTCAGTATACCTCAGTATTGCAAAAACGTCAGCATTGGATGTTAATAACACGATATATTCTTGGTTTGGCGTGATACAAATTTACCATATCCTACAAGCAATCGAATTTCTTTATCGGCGGGAAAATAGTATCTTCGAAACTCGAAATACCGCTTCTGATTTGGCTCGAGAATAAGCCGTATATATCCAAATTGTCCAACAGCATATTCTAGTACTTCATACGAAGGTGTTCATCCCGGAAGAGAACTGGACCTGCCATGAAGAAGAGGCTACTGAGGAGAAGTCCGTGCAGGTGCATTTTGTCTGGTACAAGAAGAAGAACCAGGATAGCGTTTGCCATTGGGATTCCATTCGGACTCTAGTGAATCGTAATTTGCAAAAGCTTTAATAAAACTGTTTAGGAATATTGGGTGATTTTTGCCTACTGGACAACACTTTATTTCATCTGCAGTCAAATTATCAACTGCGCCGCTCATTATATTTATTTTTATTCGCGAATTATTTTCATCTGTCGTATATATTCCATGAAGAGTCGCACTATAATCCAATATTGCAAAAACGTCACCACTGGCTGTTGATAATACAATATATTCTTGTATCGGCCCAAGCATATAGTTAGTATGATCTATTCGCATTCGAATTGGTTCATAGGTAGGAAAAACGTATCTTCGAAATTCAAATTGCTGGTTCTGGTTTGTGCAAGGAATAAGCCGAATATAGCCAAGTCGTTCTATTGCACATCCAAGTACTTGAACAGAAAGAGAGCTTTCCGGAGAGGACCTTGACACGGCACGAAGAGGAGGCTCCTGAGGTGAAGTCCGTTGCGGTGAATGTTGTCTGTCAGAAGAAGAAGAGCCAGGATTACGTTCTCTATTGGTATTCAGTTGTGACTGTAGTGAATCGGAATTTGCAGAACCTTTAATAAAATTGTAGGGGAAGATTGGGTGACGTCTGCCTACTGGACAGTCTCGAATTTCATCTGGGGTCAAAATATCAACCTCGCTGCTTATCCTATTTACTTTAATTCTCGATTTAGCTTTATTTGTCGTAAACATTGCAGAAAGAAGTCCGCTATACTCTAATATTGCAAAGATCTCACCATTTGATGTCGATAATACAATATGTTCTTGGTTTGGCACGGGAATAAGGTTATTTTCTGGTCGCAATCTAATTGGTTTATCTGCTGGAAACACGAATCTTCGAAATTCGAATCGTATGTTCTGATTTGAGTGGGGAATAAGCCGAATGTATCCAAGTTGTCCAAGTGTATATCCCAGTACTTTAGATGAAGGCGGCCACCCAGGAGGCGATCTGGCTTCGGCATGAAGAGGACGCTCCTGAGGAGAAGTCCGGTCAGGTGACTCTTGTTTCTCAGAAGAAGAAGAACCAGGGTTATGTTCGCTATTAGGATTCCATTCGGACCTTAGTGAATTGTTATTTGCTGAAATTTTAATAAAATTTTTGGGGAAGATTGGGTAACGTTTGCCCACTGGAGAATCTCGCATTTCATCTGGGGTCAAATTATTAACTGCGCCGCTTATCATATTCACTTTAATTCTTCGTTTAGGTTTATGTGTCGTATATAGTCCACGAAGAATCCCGCTATACTCTAATATTGCAAAAATGTCACCATTGGGTGCTGATAATACAATGTGTTCTTGGTTTGGCACGGGAACATACGTATTTCTTTCTGCTCGCAATCTGATTGGATAATGTGGAGGCAACACGTATCTTCGAAATTCGAATCGTATGTTCTGATTTGAGTGGGGAATAAGCCGAATGTATCCAAGTTGTCCAAGTGTATATCCAAGTACTTTAGGTGAAGGCGGCCACCCAGGTTGTGACCTGGCTTCGGTATGAAGAAGAGGATTCTGAGGAAAAGACTGGTCATGTGAATGATATCTATGAGAAGAAGAAGAACCAAGTTTACGTTCGCTATTAGGATTCCATTCGGACTGTAGTGAATCGTTATTTGCTGAAATTTTAATAAAATTTTTGGGGAAGATGGGGTGATTTTTACCCACTGGACAATCTCGCATTTCATCTTGGGTCAAATTATCAACTGCGCCGCTTATCATATTGACTTTAATTCTCGACTTAGCTTTTTGTGTCGTATATAGTCCACGAAGAATCCCGCTGGGCTCTAATATTGCAAAAATGTCACCATTTGATGCTGATAACACAATATGTTCTTTGTTTGGCACGAAAACATAGCTCGCTTCTTGTAGCAATCTAATTGGATAACCAGCAGGAAACTCGTATCTCCGAAATTCGAATCGTAGATTCTTATTTGTGCGGGGAATGAGCCGGATGTATCCAAGTTGCCCAAGTGCGTATCCAAGTACTTCAGGAGAAGTTGGCCTACTAGGAGGCGACCTGTCCCTGTCACGAAGAGGATGCTCCTCAGAAGCCTGAGGTACAAGACGAGAAGGAGAATAGCGACAGTGGACCGGGCGGAGAGTATTAAGGCTATCTCTGCTTGACTGTGAACTTAATTCTGCGAAAATAAATAGAGAATTCATGTTTCTTGTTATACAAGCTTCAAAAAGAGCTTGATACTGTTTTCTTGTTTTTGGTATAAGATACTTTGAAATCATAAGTAAAGGATTTTGTGAAGAAAAGTTGTGTGGCGTAAAAATTTCAGGTTAAAAATTATTGAGGCTCACTGTGTTTGAATTTAACACAACTCATTGTTTTGTTTTCATTCTTGGAATTTATTGCGAATTTGTTAAAAATCTACTGAAATTCTTATAAACTTCATGGAATCCCTCTGAGTTAATTTAAATTCAGAAGAACATATGTCCGATTATTAATGCATATTAGTCACTTCTAGATAATTTCAATACCATTTTAAATTTGAAATTATTATTATGTCAAAGAACAGTATTTAAAAACAAAATCTAATTTGCAAATAACTTCTTTTTTTTAAATGCAATCATTTCTTGAAAAAAATGAACCCGAATAAATTCTTCATCGTCTTTGTACGTAGAAAATTCAGCCATTTGGCTAAAAATTCTATTGCATTGCTGAAAAGTAATTTCTTTGTTGTATGCTTTTTAGTATATTATGCACAAAGGAGAAGAAGCGGGACATTATTGATACATGTACGTTTTTAGTGAGAGCCGTAGGAGCCGACCTTTAAGGTGGCTTTTCAAGTTCGTTGGTATGTGATGGCTATTATATCTATGTCGTCATGATACCGTCCGAGACGAGGAATACCGAGAACGTCTCGCTTTCGCCTCGTTCATTCCTCGGTTCCGTCTAGATTTCTCGGGCCTATTAATCGGTTTGTCTAGTCATATTATTCCTTTTCCTGTCTCATCCTTCCTCGTTCTCGCCTCGGTTTTTAAAGGAATGCGAGATATGTGCGCTAGTGGAGTGGACAGCTTGCGGGATCGTAATTTTGCCACTCTGACGCGCTAATGCTAACAAGCGTTCTTCACTAAATAGTTAAAGTCGAAATATGATTACATATTGTACTTTTTGCCATTATTTATTAATTTAATATCAAACGTGACTATGTTACAATTTCTTCAAAGATTTAGCTTCACTCTGTTTGTATGTTATTTTGTTCTTATTACAAATTCGTGCTTTCAATTAAAACAATAGTATATAATAGAAGAGAAACGTAAAAAGATTGGTATATTTTTAAGTCTTTGGCGTTTGAAGAATTTAACACTAATTTAGTTTTTCATATGTCAAAGTGGAATTTAAAAATATTCTTGTGTTTAAGTTCTACGTTTGGTAAATAGAATGTATTTGTCGGGGCATTTAGAAGATCGAAAGTGCATACCTACTTGAATCACTTTGACTGCTACATATTTTTTAAATCGTATGAAATTGGAACGTATAATAAGTAATAAGTAATAAATAAGTCAGTAATAAGTAATAAATAAGTCCGTAATAAAACTTTTATAAACTCATAAGATCAGCACACAATCGATTTTATAATTCACCTCTACGAAATACATGTATGCGTGTATATTCATGTATGTAAAAAACGTTATAATTCGGAAATACCTTAGCACTAAAAAGTTTCCTTTCGGGTCCCGCATGACGTGTATATCTTAGGGGTTGGCTAAGTCGAAATGAAAGAAAAAAGGTCTTTATTCGCAGAGATGTGAAAAAATTGTGAATGTTATTATTGTTTCTTGATCTCTATAATACGCCCAATTTTTACAATTTTTTCACCATTTTTATTTAAGTTCATATAGGAAAAGTTTGATCTTTTATGGAGTCCTGAAAATGAAAAAAATATAGCAGCTCCAAAATTTATGAATAATTTTCTTAGGATATAGAAAAACCTTCTTATGTTTGAAATGTATTTCCATAACATTGCAAAATCGGAACATTAAGAATGTCGAGTTTATTTGAAAAATTCAATAACTTGTCATTTTTGATTATCTGATCTTCTCTAGTTTTTCAGAAGTACATTCTAAACATGAGAGAGCTTTTCTATGCTAAAAGAAGTAGGTACTGAGCTTCTAGACTTTTTCTCATTTTCAGGTGCTTACACACAAAACTGCGATTAAAAAATTATTTTCCTTCACTCCAACTTCGTCCAATCGCAGGATATTAATTATTATTCAAAAATTTTAAAAGATTCTAAAAGATTCCACAGATATTTTAAGATTTCACATGGATTTTGCATACACTAAAAGGCTTTCTGAAATTCACCAAGATTTTCAAATATTTCGAAAATTTCACAAAAATGTGAAAGATTGTAATATTTTCAAATTATCACAAATGATTTTAGAAGTATTTCAAATAATTCCTAACTTTTTAAAAAGATTTCAAAGAATTTCACAAAGATTTCAAAAATTTTGCTGAAATTTCAAAAGATCCTAAAGATTTCACATAAATTTCAAGATTTCACATAGGTTTTGCATACTTTATAAAACTTCAAGGAATTCACAAACATTTCCAAATATTTCACGGATTTCACAAATATTTTAATATGCGTTAAATTCTGTAAACTACAAATGACCTTAACGTATACCAATCATTCTACATTTCTGTTTCATATATTTTGTTTTTGTAATTGGCGAAATAAATTATATAATAATATATAAAGATAATTAAATAATTAATTCGACTTTAACTATTCATTAAAGAACGCTAATTAGCATTAGCGCGTCGGAGCGGCAAAAGAACGCTTCACCGAGTTACTTGCTATGCAACCGCACATCTGTCGCATTCCTCGGACAAACCAAGGCGAGGAACGAGAAAGAACGCCACGAGACAAGGCAAAATGAGGCGAAGCAAAACCATACGAGAAATACCGAGACAGCAGGTATGTCTCGTCTTGTGCAGTCTCGTTCCCTGGGATTCTCACTCAACGGCAACACTACTATGACGTCATAATTTTTGACGACATAAATCTACAAATGGCCATTATATGAATTTAACCTGGACAAGGGGACCTTTTGTTCGCTACACAGGCCTGAGAAATGGCCATATTCATGCATGTATTATACAAAATATAATAAAAAAGATACATATATTAGTATAATCACCAATAGAATTAAAGATGACCGCCAGAGTGAAAACGAAAGTATAGACCATCCACATTTTCGCAATATGCAGGAAAAACTAATGAAATCTTCAGTGAATAAGTGGGTTAACAAATGAAACTAACGAATATTCTATTGCATCATCAGACTATAAATATATACGCAAGTTGTCGTTATCTGACATATATGTGAGATGATGACGTTATTAGTTTCAAGGTTGTCCTTCAAAGATAACGAAAGTTCTTTGAATCGTTCACAACTACAGAGAAAAGAAAATGTGAAATTAAGAACTTACAATAACATGACAAAATACGTGTGGTTGATTTTTACTCTCCAAATAAAATAAAATATTCTAACCAAAAAAGAATAAAATCTTAGAGTTTTTAAGGTTTTTACCATGAAGTATAAAAAAGTATACACGTAATTAGTGTGAGTAAAGGGCAATAACCTACTGTAACACATAAGATCGTGTAACTTTCTCGACTCATTTGAAAAAAATCAACTTTTTAAAGGTTAAAGTTGAAATACTTTGTGAACAATTAATTCACTTAAGAGAATATCCACGTGTTGGGTTGAAAATCAATCATTTTTAGTTAACATATTAACAAGTTTACTTTAAATTTATATATTTTGTTTTATATTCTCCTTTTTTGGTAGTAAACTTATCTTTTTCATTAAAAATTCGAATACACGGTCAAAAGTTTAATTCATTTGTTGAAATTTCATTTCATAGATTGTGAACAAAATTCTTGTTTTTTCGAATTGATTACTTCGGACAAATAAATTATAAAGAACAAAAAAATCGACCTCAGTCCAGATTTGAACCGAAGTAATCGTTTTAATATCGAAATTTATATTAATTAAAAATTTAAAAACCTGGAAGTCAACATTTATTAATGGTAATAACATCTTACAAATATTAATTAGATTAAACATACACGTTGTTCAAAAATAGTACATCTGTCGCAGTGGAGAAATACGTATAGTACTTCCTTGTGCTAAAGAAATTTAAAAAAAAAATTGTTTGTAGCATGATTTCTACAGAAAACTGCTATTTTCCTATTTTGGGACATTTTCCGGGCACAAAAAGTGAAGTTGTTTGCTGAAAAGTACTCTTTAAACATTCATTAGGGGCTGCCTCAACATCGCGGTAGAAAATTAAAATTTTTATTTAAAATTCATATTATCAGTTTAGAAATTCAACTGTTTTTCTTGTTGTTGTTGAAATTTATTTTTTTAACCGAAAATGTAACTATTCTATTTTTTTTGTATTTCAACTACTCTGTTGAAAATTCAACTATTTTAGAAGGAAATTAAACTATTTCCTGCTGGGTGGAAAATACAACTGTGGTGTAGAAAATTCACGTATTTTGTTGAGAATTCGTCTTTTTGGGTAGAAAATCATTCTCCTTTTTTGAAAATAGATCCTTCTTAAGAACTTTAAAAAGCTTGAAAGTATTTCTAAGGACTGGAAATATTATAGCATATTTGAAAAAAGGACGTTGGAAAGGAGTAGAGGTGTGAACTTACTTTAGCTTTCTTAAAACGGTGTGGGGACAACAACATCAAGTTTGATTCTCTTGAAAGAAAGAATACAACATACCAAATTTGACTTACATACTACTCCCAAAAAAGTATTAAGCCTTTACCTTTTCTTATCAAACACTCTCAGATTTGACATTTGGTCTACACTGGACCGCATATCATTGGACCAATGCCAACGGACTAAAGATCTTTCCACTCAAAAACAAAACATAAAATTTGACAAATTGCTTCCACTAAGGCACACACAACTAGCCAACACAGTAAAAAACATCTATAACCATCCTCTCAACAATAAAATTATTTCAGCCTTATCTAAAGCACATAATTTTGCAGTAGCTCCGTCCACAATCCTACAAGAAGAAATCATCAGTAAAAAAAATCAGTAAAAGCGAATTACATACGGCGTAGGACGGCCAACATCTTACACGAAGCCCATCTTCCCTCCTTGAAGTTAACAAAACAAGAATACAGCAATCGAAGAGCTCGATCGGAATAAAGACATCATGATATTATTCGCAGGCAAAGGCAACACAACAGTGATAATGAAAAAAAAGAACTATAACCAAAAATGGAAATGATATCTAAATTAATACCTACTGATCCGATCTCTCCAAAACTTTACGGACTTCCAAAAATCCACAAAAAGAAGATTCCACTCACACCGATCGTCAACGCAATAGACTCACCAACTTACAACCTAGCACGCGTCCTCGCCAAAGAACTGAATCTTATTTTGATTTACGTTCATACAGGAAAACGTTATTCTCTTATGAAGTCCTGAGAATAAAAAAAATATAGCAGCTCCAAAATTTATGAATATTTTTTTAGCGTAGAAAAAATTTCTTATGTACAAAATGTACTTCCAACACATTGAAAAAATCAGATCATTAAGAAAGACGAGTTGATTTGAAAAATTCAGCCACTCGTCATTTTTAATGATCTGATGTTCTCAAATTTTCCAGAAGTAAATTTTCAATATGAGAAAGCTTTTCTGTGCCAAAGAGGATTATGTGCAAAACTGTCATTAAAAAATTATTTTCTTTTAGTGCAACTTTTCTCAACTGCAAGGTGTTAATAAATATTCGAACAGTTTAAAGGATTCCACAAGACTTTACAGAAATTTAAACATTTTGCATCGATTTTGCATACGCTAAAAGAGTCCAAGAAATACACCAAAATTTCCAAATATTTCAAGGATTTCACAAACATTTTAAATATTTTAATATGTGTTAAATTCTTTAAACTACAAATTACTTGAAAATCTGCCTATCGACGCAGATAAATGTCCTCTTGTGACAAAAGGATGTATATTGACGTAAATGGAATTTCCTCTCAAATTTAAGGTTCAAAGTATTTTAATTCGTATCAACAAGGATCCTTTTGCAGCAAAAATGTTCCTTATGCGACTAACTTCACCTACTCTTGCAGCAAAATAATTTTGTTTATGTAAAAAATATATTCACCTCGTTCAAAATAAAACAGGGAAGAGATTCATGCTTTTATTTTAAAATATCTTTTTCTCTGAGTGTCTTTTTACATTTTTGTTTCATAGATACCATTTTTATAATTGGAAAAATTCATTTTTAATGAGAAAAATGCAAACTAGTAATAGAGTGAAGTTGAATGTTCGAGAAAAAAAAACGTAACATAGTCGTGTTTAATATCAAATTAAACAGTAATGGACAAACGAGTGTAATATATAATCAGATTTCGACTTTAACTATTCATTAAAGAACGCTCATTAGCATTAGCGCATCAGAGATGCAAAATAAAACTCCTGGAAACTGTCAGCTCTGCAAGCGCACAGCTGTCGCATTCCTCGGAAAAATCAAGGCGAGGAATGACAAAAAAAAGGACGCCATAAGACGAGGATAAATGAGATGAGGCAAAACGAGACGTGGTATACCGAGACAGCAGTTACCTCTCGTCTCGACCCGTCTCGATCCTCGGGATGTTTCGCTCGGGAGCAATACTACTATGACGTCATAATTTTTGACGACATGCCTAATAAATGTCCGTATTCATGCATGTATTATGTGGAATATGATAAAAATGATCGATATATTTTACTAGTATATTCAGCAATAGAATTAAAGATGACCGCCAGAGTGAAAAGGAAAGTATTGACCATCCTCATTTTCGCAATGTTGAGGAAAAACTGATTAATGCTTCAGTGAATAAGTGGGTCAACAAATGTAACTAAAGAATATTCTATTCCATCATCAGAACATAAATATCTATGTAAGTATTCGCTATATCACATACATGTGAGATGACAACGTTATTATTTTCAAGATTGTGCTTGGAAGTTTCAAGGTAAGTTTTAAACCTAGACGACATATTCCGACCTCCGAGCGATTTGAAGGCACGAAACATGGACGGAAGGACAATTTCATCAAGGCTACAAAATCGCAACCCTAGAATAAGAATCACAAAAACGCCCCTTCCCAGTGAAGATTCCTCTTTATCGGAATTATTATGTAAAGAAGGGGGTAATGAAGATTCTATTGCACCATTTTTTAGAGAGATTCAGAGCGTCCTGTCAGACGTAGGACGTACGCGATCAACCTCCAAAGACAATGGCCCACCTAGATGTGCACCCCCACATTTAGCCCCAAAGGCTTCTTCGATACCTTATTTACGTGATCACTATGTTGATTTGTACATCCTCGGATCAAGGGTTCTTTATTCGAAACGCAACTCCCGAGCTGAAAGTGGCCATGGTAGCCGTTTAGAGGGCCACCGTTGCAGGAATCCTATAGCTTAAAACTTATACAGATTCCAAGTTGCTTATCTGCAGCGTAACCTACTAGATGCATGAACGGGAAAAGAACGGCTGAGAAACTGCGATACGATAGCCTGTTGTCAACAAAGACGAATTCTCAGAAGTGAAATCGGCATCAGAACCATTACAGGTTACGTAGAATTATGTTCCTGACCACCAAGGGATAGAAGGAAATAAGCGGAAAATTTTTTGGAAGATTTAAAAAGGAATTTCGAAGAACATCGAAAGTCACTGCAGGAGGCCGACGTCTTGAATAAACCATGTCACCCAGAGGTCCACACAAACTCATGCTGCATAAAGGTCGTAATAACGCAGCGAAAAAATAGCGTGCGTTTCACGGGCGTTCCCGAAGAAATTAATACTCATCAGGTAAAGGACCCTATATAAAAATTTCTCTTACCTACTACTACTACTTACTAAAGAAGGATCCTCTGAAATCTGCTTATATAAAACTGAACATTCTAGCATAAACCGTCAATGGAAAGAGCCACTGACCCACAAACACGATCGCCAAGCTCCTCGTGGATATCAAGCGTCTTAATCTCTAAGACCTGTGGGAAAGCAGACCTCAGAAGGGACAAGTCCTGATCATACATACGGGTCGATACAAAACGAATTATATAGTTGTGAAAACAAGAAGTTTTGATGAACTTGAATGGAAGGACCTACTTGCTGGTCTAGGGAACCTTCGCCTCGTTACACGGAGAGAAAACTCCGGAGTTTAGCGCAAGAGAGTTCAAGGTATTAGCGCATGGACTATTTATCAGGCATATACTGCAGGCGTCTCTTGCTTTATTTCCAAAGATTTCAAGGGCTTTTTCCGTGAGTCTCCTTGCAATTTTCCTTCAGGACACGCCTTCTGCCTTCGTGCGATTAATAGAATCATCCATGAATATACAGTGTGTCCCAAATTTATAGGGTCACCCACTATTTTTTGAATAATTTTTTTTTTACTCAAGCAAATTGCATCAAATTTTTTGAGTCGGTCATAGAATGAAATTGACGATTTTTCTCTGAATTTGATAAGCCTAACTTGAGTCGTTCTTTTTTTAAATAGTTATAGTGAAAAATGTGGTGCCCAAAATTAATAGGGCTATTCGAAAAAAATTTAATTTTTAGAAAAAATTGCTTTAATCAAGTAATTAAAGTTATTTTAACCAATAATTATTTAAGTAACTGAAGCTTTATTTATAAAGAAAATAGTAGTGAATTGCCTTTCCGTTCTTCTTGTATACCATTTTCATTCGTTTTGGCATTGAATCATTGAGATTTTTGAAACTTCTTGCGCTGATGTTGTCCCACGCTGACCTTACGCTTCCTTCAGCTCTGCGAGCGTAGCATACTGCTTGGCATTGTCATAAACATCGCGAACCATCATGCATCAAACATTTTCAGTCAGATTAAGGTCCGGAGAAAGGGCAGGCCACTCTAGTACTGGAATTCTCGCCTCGGCTAACCAATTCTTGGTTGACTTGCTGGCGTGTATTGACGCGTTGTCTTGTTGAAATATGAACCGAGCAGAGCGGGATCGTCGAATGTAGGGCTTGTGATGTCTTTGAAGCACTACCTGGTAATATTTGCAATCCATTTTATGGTTAGCAAAAGACACCAAAGTTTCCGACGGAAAAAAACGAGGTTCTTGTGGAAGATCACTCCAATTTGAGAGAAAATGCAGAAAGCGCCGAAGGTAAAGCCTCATCACATGCAGGCACGCTATAATTTGAATTTTTGAGACTACGTAGTATCAAATTAGGATTTTGGTTTTTATATGTGTTTTAGATTATCTGGTCTGACAAAAAAAAGTAGTAAGTTGAGCCTACCATAAAATATAACAATGTGCCAAAAAATATGAAGTTCATCCGAATAATAGAATAGAATAATGATCTGATAATTAAACTGATCATTAATCGGAAAATATTTAGAGGTCACTTATCGCAAATTTCTCTGTTTTTATAGAAAAATCAATTTTTCTTGATAATGGCAGATCGTAACGCAAAATTAAATAGAATAAAAAAGATGCGGCTCATTAAAATAAATTTAAATTTCGTTCAACTTTCTTCATTTCGCTATTCATATTTGAGGAGATATGGGTAGAAATTGGTTATAAACAAGAATTAACGATCTATTCTGCTAAATCGAATATCTGTATTATGAATCTAAATTATTTTTAGATTTTTGAGAAACGATTTATATAAACATTCAAAATTACTATTTTTTGAAAAATTGATTTGTATAATTTTCTTTTACGAACATGAAAATAATTTAAATGTATTAGAGACCTCACAGTAAAAGGAATACACGAATAACGCTCCTTCATAACAATTTTCTTTTCATATCTACTCAAGTCTGAATAAGTGAAAAAAATCTGTGAATAAAAAATACTCATTTCAGTTATACGAATCTTTTTAATTCTGTATAGTTTTGCATTATGGTGTACCGTTTTTGACAAAAATGGATTTTTCTGTGGAAATTGACCAATTAGCGATAAGCGAACTCTAAATAAAATTCGATTTATTTATCTATTCACGTGGTTCATTGTTATCTCGAAGCCAACAAAATAATCGAAAATGCTCGTTGTTTATATTATCATGGATTTCAATCAGTTACATAGTGTGGAAATCTAAACAGTCTCAACATTATTTTGAAACCTACAGAATAAAACCAAAATTATGAATTTATGAAGTTTTCCACAGTCAAATAATGTTAAATTTTAAATAGTTATATTTTTAAAATCCTCAATTCAAAATTTTTAATATTTCGCACATCTTACATTCACAATTGCTAAATGAGAAATTGTTGAATTTTAAACTACTGAATTTACGACTATGTAATTACGAAATCAAAATAGTTCAATTTCATACGTTTTAAATTTATACAATTATCCAAGAATAAAAATGAAAATTTGTCCTGCGCGTGGGCACATTCACATCGCCCGCTGCGCGCGCGGCTTACAAGTTTGTTCGCGCCGCGTGCGCGCATCATTTAGATCTCGCGCTTCGCGCTCAATAATGTATTTACCTCGCGCTGCGTGCTCGGCTACTGCAAATCTCTCACATTTTTGTATATGACTTTTAAAATTAAAAGTCAAACGTCGAAAATTGAAACGTAGTGATCGTGAATTCTTTTTTACTAAAGCTCCTTCGTCTTCAACTAACACATTCTCCTCACGTACTGGTAGGAAAAAAAGCTTGAAAGCAAATTTTTAGATTTAATTCAGAAACAATTTTGTTATTAAATATTTTACTGTACCTTGTATCTCTTTGTCCAAAAATTTCATTTTTTTAGTTGAAATGTCAGTTTTCACGATTAAAACAAAAACTATGCATCTCACCAAAAAAAGAACGAATTGCAAATTTGTGTCGTTTGTCCAAAAATGTGATTTCCTTATTTTTAGTGTCATGTTTTACGAATGGAACAAAAACTAAACGTCAAATCAAAAAGTGATAATTAATGATTTAGTAGATCTTTTTTAATTGCACAACTTTCTTCTCTGCATATTTTTTCGTATCTTGCATAGCTTTCCGCAAAATGGAATTTTGCATTTTTTATAGTCTTTTGTGGTCTCATAATTTGGATTTTCAATTCTTCAACAAAAATATTTTGTTCAGTAAATCATTAGAAAAAGTCACACGATCCTAGCCCAGTGCAGTTTCCCAACGATTTCCCTTTTCAATATGCTTGCATACTGCGCGCAGTTCTTTTTTAAATCAATTTTGTATGTTTGAACAGGATGTTGACTAAAATAAATTCTATGGTTGTTTTATTTCAAAATTAAACTAATGTAGGCATTCTTTAAATCTTATGCATTTAAGTAGGTAACTGTCCTTCACTCACAATTATTACGTGTATACTTTTTTATAATTCATGGTGAAAACCTTCAAAACTTCAAGATTTTATTCTTTTTTGGTTAGAATATTTGATTGGATTTGGCGAGTACAAGATAAACCGCACGTATTTCATCATGATATTGTTTGTTCTTTATTTCACATTGAGTTTTCGCTGTAGTTTATAAATGATTTAAAGAACTTTGCTGTTTGCGAGATAACGACTACTTACGTATTTATTTGTACTCTGCTGATGCAATAAAATATTCTTCACTTACATTTCTTTACCTACATATTCACTAAAGCAATTATCAGTTTTCCCTCTACATTGTGAAAATGAGGTTGGTCTATACTTTCGTTTTCACTCTGGCGGTCATCTTCAATTCTATTGGTGAATATACTAATAAAATATATCTATCATTTTTATTATATTTTATATGATACATGTATAAGTACGGCCACTTATCAGGCCTGTGGAGCGAACATAAGGTCCCCCTTTCCAGCTTATATTCATATAATGGCCATTTGTATATTCATCTCGTAGAAATTATGACGTCATATTAGTGTTGCTGCCGAGGGAGAAATCATGAGGAACGAGACGGGACGAGACGAAATATACCTGCTGCCTCGCTTTTCCACGTCCCGGTTTGCCTCGTCTCATTTTTCCTCGTCTCGTGGCGTCCTTTGTCGTTCCTCGCCTCGATTTTTCCGAGGGATGCGATAGCTACGCGCTTGCAGAGCGAACAGTTACCGGGAGAATTGAAATTTTGGAAATGTTTATGAAATCCTTTGAATATTTAGAAAAGTTTGTGGATTCCTGGAACTTTTTTAAAATATGTAAAAACTTGATATTTCATTGAAATCTTTGGAATATTTTAAAATTTTAGCAAAATCTTTGAAATCCTTGTAAAATTTTTTTAAATCTTATAAAAAGTTTAAGAATTCTTTGAAATTCTTGTGAAATCTTTTTCAAATCTTTTTTAATAATTTAAAAATATTACAATATTTTAAATGTTTCCTAAATCTTTAAATATTTCGAAGTCTTCGTGAATTCCAGAAAGCCTTTTAGCGTATGCAAAAACTATGCGAAATTTTAAAACTTCTGTAAAATCTTTTAGAATCCTTTAAAATGTTCGAATAATCATTAATATCTTGCGGTTGAGCAAAGTTGAAATAAAAGAAAATTATTTTTTGATGGCAGTTTTGGAAAAAACATAAATACTATTTTTGTTTCTTAATCTGTATAATATGACTTAATCTCACAACTAATTCTCTGCACATAATTTTTTCAGCATAGAAAAGCTTTCTCATGTTTAAAATGTACATCCGAAAAATTTGAGAATATCAGATCAATAATAATGACGAGTCGCTCAATTTTTCAAATTAACATCTTCAGTCTTAATCATCTGATAACATTCACGATTTTTCCACAACTCTGCGATTTAAGAACTTTTTCATTTTTGACTCAGTCAAACCCTAAGATATATAGTCATGAGGGACCATTTCGTAAGGGTGAATTATAAAATCGATGGTGTGCTGATCATATGAGTTTATGTGCGTCTTATTAATGACATGTTTATTACTTAATATCCATTCAAATTTCATAAGATTTGAATAGTATGTAGTAGTCAAAGTTATTCAAGTAGGTATGTACTTTCGATTTTATAAATGTCCCAAAAAATATCTTCTATTTACAAAATGTAGACATTAGACTTCACAATATTTTAAAATTCCAGTTTGAAATATGAAAAATTAAATTAGTGCTGAATTATTATTTAAACTCCAAATGACATACAAATATACCAACCTTTTTACCTTTCTATTTCACATATTCTATCGTTATAATTAGCAAAATACATTTTTAATAGAAACAAAATAACATAAAAACAGAGTAAAGTCAAATCTTTGAAGGAGTCGTAACATAGTCATGTTTAATATCAAATTTATCAGCAATGAACAAAAAAATATAATATGCAATCATCTTTTGACTCTAACTATTGATTAAAGACCGCTAATTAGCATTAGCGCATCAGAGTGGCAAAATAACGCTCCCGCAACCTGTCCGCTTTACCGAGGAATAGGCCCGAGATGACGTGACGGAACCGAGGCGAAATCGAGCCAGGCTCGGTATTCCTTGTTTCGGACGGCATCATGAATTCATAGATATAATGGCCATTACATACCAACGTGTTTGAAAAGCGACGTTTAAGATCGGCTTAAAGCAAAGAAAGTACTTTTCAGCAATATAATATAATTTTAAACCAAATACTTAAATGTTCAACCTACAAAGACGAATTCATTCGAGAATAGTTGAAATATCAAACTGAAAAGCTCAATATAGAACAACGAGATCATTTTCAACTAATGAAGATGCAGTTTCGAACGAAGAGTTGAATATGCAATTAAGGGAGTTATCGGAATTGTGTCCTTCTGAATTTAAAAGAATTTAAAAAATAATTCCATGAAGTTTATACGAACTCCAGGTGATTTTTAAAGAATTCAGAATAAATTCCAAAAATGAAAACAAAATAACGATTTGAGTTAAATTCAAACAAAGTGAGCCGCAACCATTTTTAACCTGAAATTTTTATATATGCTCCCCCCCCCCCCTCCCGTTATGTGGCGATATTCTTAGCGTGCGCGAAGAGGGATGCGTGAAAGTGAGCAGGCCCGTGTGTGATATATAATCAGTGCCTGATGATGCCCAGAGAATATGGGGAGGGGGGATTGAGCCCCGAATAAATTTTCGGGTTTAGTCGGCCGCGGGGTGTTATGACCCTTGGAACTCTCGTTGAGCTAGGCGTCGAGCTAGCGTTTGCCCTTGTGGACGTTATGTTGGCTACTGGCAGCCGCAACTGGATTCTCGTCTGGGAAACTTGTCGTCCGAAGGACAGAAACGTTTTGCCGGAGCGGATCCTAGAAGCGACGGAGAGAACGTCTCCGGGGAACCCACGGCCGCGAGAAATACAACGTCGTCACCCGAGCCTGGGGTTGCGACGGCCTGCCGCGTCGGAAAGACGGTGACCGAGGAGTCGACGGTCCCTGGTGTGGCCAGTGGTCCAGAAGAGGCCGAATTTCGGCGATAGTGCAGAGACAGGATTCGGAGCGGGGAAGATATTTCGAGGTAAATGTAACAGCTGTTCGGGCGGTACGCAGAGTGCCAAAGGACGAGGTGGAGTTAGGTCAAATATTTTACATGAACGGCCATGTCAGAAATTAGTCGTGGTTACGGTCGCGTAATGTTCGTCGGTGGGAAAGTATAACAAGGTTCCACATGAAAGCGTGGTAGTGGCAGTAAGAGCGGAACTGTGCATGTCGTCAGCTTCTAGCGAGGATCTCGTGTTCCCGGTTGTCCACCACGAACGAAAACGAGGGGCCCCACCCCGTCAGGAAAGAGCTCTGGTAGGGATTCGGCCACGTATCTCCTGAAACAGGTTTAATCCCGTAAACAGAGGGCCAAGTCCCAGTAGGGAAGCGGCCTCATATTTAAGAATTATTTATTTTCATTATTCCTATTGTTCCTCCACTGTTTCACCGTCACTACTGGCCGAAAGCGAATGGTGATGCCCAAAGAGAGAAGGTCTACTGCTAGTGAAATAAATTAACGAAAGCACTTGTGAACTAAAATTTAAAAGCTTTATTTACGTTAAGGAGACAGCGAGAAACGCTGACCACTCGTTTGAAAAATCGAAGATCGACTGAATAACTCATGATCAAAGAATACATGGTCTAGCCACGCGCAACTAGCAAAAAGTTAACCGGTGGGAAGCAATTCTACTACAGCCAGTCATATTGGATATGTGAGCGCGCGAGAATGAAATATATTTGAAATGACATAAATGCCATGACCGAAGGTTTTAAGCAAAAGTTAAAGAAATTGTACAATTTATAAATCAATAAAATTAGTTTGAAAATAATGTAAGTTGTGCCACAGATAATATAAAATATTGAAAATTATATAACTTTTTATCCTTGTAATGTAGAAGGAAAATGGATAAGAGAACAAAGAAACATATTCACATCTTTTATTCGTATGAAAGAATGAATTTACAATATACAATAATGAAATAAACATGCAAGTTTTGCAAAGTATAATTTAAAATGGTGTAACCTTATGATAGGAAATTTTACAGTTGTAATTTCATGAAGGATATTTCAAATATTGTGGAAGATTTTTTTACTTTTATGCTATTTTAGGTTAAGACTATGTTAATCGTGTGAGTATTAGTTCTTGATTTAAAATTTCATTAGTTCAGTTAGAGAATCATAATTTTAGTTGAAAATTTATGTTTTTGGTTTGAAATGTAACTATTCATGCTGGCTATTCATTATTTCAGTCGACTATTGTTTCGTTCGGAAATGTAACTATTTTCCTTCAAATTATTTTTGCTGTTTGGTTCTACATTTTTTATTTACCTATTGACGTAAGTATTCTAACTGAATATTCTAGCATTTAGTCGCCAATTCATATTTTTGTTTGAAAATTATTTTTTTGCAACATCCACCTCAAAAGTTGACCTTTTCATGCTTCTAAATGGTGACTAAAGGACCTTATTTGAGCAGACGCTTTAGAAACTTTAGACACTGGTACAGGTAACTTAAAATACTGGTGTTGGTATCTTCTTGAAATAGATTTTGATTTAACTTGAACAATTATATTTTATTAAACATTTTTTCTTCGAATTTTTTTTTCTTCAACAAATTTTTTGTTCAATTTTTTTAAAAACTTTTGTTATCCAAAAAATAGTTTAAGAAATTTAAAAATCTTTTCTTTCAAGATTAGTATTTTTCGTTGACTCATCCTGACACAACTTTTTCGGATGGGCATTGCAAAAAATAGCGTGAGATACACGTGCGCGTAAGTGATTGCTAACTCGTGTGATTGCATCATGACCCTACGGCTCGAAGCACTTTTCACACAATTCACACTCGCACACAACCACCTATTTTGCGGACTTATAACACAAATAATAATTTAAAAAAAAAAAAAAAAAAAAAGGTTGACAATTAATTATTCCTACTTGAAATTTTTTTCTATTGCACTTTTTTTGAAGTTTGATCTTTTTTGGTGAAACATTCATTTTTCCCGGGTAAAACCCTCTCTTTTTTCTTAGGAAATTCAAACATTTGTTAGAAAAACACTTACCAATATGTATAATACAACTTCATCATACACGAAAATATTTATACTTGCCGTGTGGCCACGTTATATTCACTTTAAAACTTGTATTTTCGATACAAACTCTACACCAATTTTCACAAAGTTGATCTTAACACGTTGCACTTGCACAAACGAATAGCATCAGCACTTTCAGCTTTTTCCATGTCATTTGAATATTGAGAATTTACTCAGGTTTACATTGATTTACAATAGAGCCATAATTCATTATATCAAATATTTTGAGTAAAGACCGAGACGCTAACGGTTGCTATGGTAACCAAATAGCTGACTGTGATAGAGCGCGATCGGGGACGAAAGTGAGAGAGCTTAAGGCTAGACCGTGTATTCTTTGATCATGGACTGGCTGACTCGATCGCTGCACGCAGGTAGCTCGACACGGAGGCCCTCTGCGGCAGTGGAAGCGGCGGCTACCGCGCTGATTGGATGTGCGGTGGCAATGGGATCACAGTCTAGCGGTGGGGACTGCCTACCGTGCCCACTATCTTGGACCTCGAGTTTCCGTGCCATGCATTAATACAAACAATCTCTATTCCTACATAATTTATGTCTGAAGATTAAAAATAGAAATAATTTTTAAAAATTAATAATTAAAAAAAAACAAAAAAAAAACTAAATATCACCGTACCTTTATTTACCCACAAGCTGGATGAAGCTACGTCGATAAGGAATAATATAATGCGCGCAAGAGTAAGAGAGAGACAATAATAGCGACAGCACGTGATCACGTGCTATTTGCGTGAATAAAGGGGATTTTCCGGCCATTACCTGGCGATTTGGCCTTTGCCTCAAATTCGCACACAAGAACTTGAGTGAAAAGTCCCGCAGACGATTACCGATTTCCAGATGTTCTTAGTCAGGCCTATGGCCTTTAACTATTTGTATGGCTTAATTTTTCTTC
>CAKNWT010088391.1:0-13050 GCA_932066315.1 Andricus coriarius | reverse complement strand
TGATGGAATATCAATCAGAATGATTAAACTTGCCCTTCCAATTATCTTTCATATCCTATTGCATATTTATAATGCTTCCCTTCAGGTCGGTATCCTCCCAGATATCTGGAAAAAGGCTGTTATTTGCCCAATTCCCAAAATTTCCAAACCTACTACCCCGAAAGACTTCCGGCCAATTCCCATTTTATGTGCAGTCTCTAAACCACTTGAAAAAATTGTTCACTTGCAACTTTCCAGATTTCTTGAAAAATCTAAGGCCATTGACCCGATGCACTCAAGTTTTCGTGCAAAACATGGCACTCTTACTGCTTCCCTTAAGGTAACGACGGATCTCAAATTAGCAATGGATAACAGGGAGATCACGAGATCACGATTGTTGTTTTGTTTGATTTTTCGGGACCAATTTCTTTGCTAAGTAGATTACTTGTTCTAGTCCGGGAGGATATTTATCGTGTGGTCCTCTGGGCCTGGAAGAATGGACTTACTGTTAACCCGGGCAAAACTCAGGCAATTGTTGTTGGACCCACTTCATCCCCATCACTCGAGAGAAAAATACAGTATTCTATAGCAACTATATAGGACTAAGGACTCTTTACTTACCTCTACTCAGATACTTTTGGTGAAGAGTCCAATCCTGCCCCACTTTGACTACGGTTGTTTGGTATACGATGGTTTGTCCGACGATTTAAATTTAAAGCTCGAGCGTGCGTTAAACGCCTGCGTCCGTTTTATATACAGTTTTCCTGAATACGAACACATAACTTTATACAGACACAGGGCGGGTCTGCTTAATGTTGCCAAAAGAAGACAATTTTTTATGGGTAATTTGCTCTATATTCTTTTTCAGAACAAAGCTCTTTAGTATCTATTTAACCTCTTCCAATTTGTAGACAGAGACCTTCCAGCACATTCTAAGCTTGGTAAAAGACATGAAATCCTTAAGATTCCTTTTCACAGAACATGTCAGTTTCAAAGATCATTCATAGTAAGAGGTGCCCGGTTATGGAATAAAGTTCCATACGATATTAGAAATGGACCTTCCCTGTATCATTTTAAGAATCTCTTTCTCAAATATTTGAACAATACTCTTAATCCAACTCTTGAAATTACTCACTGGTAAAATATCACTTTTAGTTATCGAATATTTTATCTGCGAATCTTTTTCTATCTTCATTAACTTTTGTAAATATTTATTTCTTATGCTCACAGTTTTTCATTCTTCATTTTACCTCAACATGCACAGAAAGCTCCTAATTAATTAATCACTCAATCTCAATAACTATGCAATAATATAATATCTAAAATGATACTTACTCTGGGTAGACTCTGCTTATTTATTTATTTTATTTAGTTTATAGATCAAATGATAAGATTAATCAAGTAGACTGCTAATCAGTGCTTGCACAAGTTTGTAATGACCTTGTAATATCCTGTTCCTTAGAACCTAGGGACTTTCTTGAATAAATACAAATCAATACAAATTCAAATCTAAAAGCAGCTCAGACTTCGATTTATCCTAGACAAATTAAGCTTGTGGCCATTCAGATGGAATGATTCTAATTTGTAATTTTTTTAGGTGAATAACAATTAAAAGCCAAAAGCAGTTTATTTGTGAATTCAACCTCAGAGAAATTAAAACTATATTGGAAACATAAAAAATGGAATTTAGATTCCAATTGCTATTTGAATAAAAAACAAGGGCTAAAAGCAACTCATGTTTTAATTCAACTTACACAATAGACTCAGACTGGTATCGAACGGTTGGATGCAATATCGCTGCACTTGCCTTTTTGCACCCAACCGGTCAATTTATGATGGTAAAAAGAAATCAAAACGCAGATGTCTAATTAAATAAAACCAAAGTGCTAAAAGCAGCTTATGTTTTTATTTAATTTATGCGATCTTGAATTGGGAATTTCACTAGGATAATTTAATTAAAATTTGTTCTGCTAATCGAATCAAAATGAAGGGCTAAAAGAAACTCATATTTCAATTCGAAATTAACAGAACTAAATAAAAATAAAATTGTGACGGGAAAAGTCTGAGGAACTATAATTGAAATCAATAATATAAATTCCGCACTTTGACATAAAATTCGAATTTCCCAAACCTTAGAATGGGGTTAAAAAATTCAGCCTGCAAAATTTCTGGCTAAATAAAAATTTCACTGTAGAAAGTCAAGCAGAATGTTCTCTGAACGTTTAAAAACCATTTTCATCATGTCACACTTAAATCAGATTCAAAATTGATTTGGTAAAATTCTGCGGAAACGGCAGTGTGGCAGGGGGTGAAAAAGGGATGAATTCCTATCTTAATATTGCCACCATCAGCTTGCTACGTACGAGACAATAATTTTTAATAATAACAACCTGTGAAAGAATTCTAATTACTATAATGTACCGGAGGTTCAAGCCGCCACTCTAATGTTATTATTTGTTTAATTTTGTGGGGTCGCGATTTCCATCTAATTGATTCAAGATGTTCCTTTTTCTGCTGCCTGCTATCGTTGAGTCTCAATTATGAAAAAGGCTTTTCTTTTGAATCAGTAATGCACTAACTCTATATTAAACTTTGAATTTATTTAAAATAAAAGAGAATGACTGAGAAATGAGGTGGTCCTATTCCAAAGTAATTAAAAACAAAGTGTTTACACAGTTCACTTACTATAACTTACGACCACCGCCACACTTCGTTCGCACAGAGAAGGAAGGATCGGGCAAGGATTCAGTTTTTCGTTTTCAGATAGGATGGAACTTATTAGTTTCACACCTTTCCCTGGACCGCCGCGTCGCGTTACGCGTCTGTAGGTTTCATGTCACTTAATGTCGCGTTCTGCTTTCTGTTGACTAAAGGTTAGTTAAAAGTTACACCTCTATTCGTAGTTCTGTCTGAGGCAGCCGATCAAATTCGTCAAATCAGGTCAGAGGATGTCGCTGTTCAATGTCGTCCAATGATGAAGTTTAATGGTTAATTACGTCACTGCTCAGCTCGGTTACGCGTCGGAAGCAGACGGGCAAAAGAAAAACCTTGCTTTTTCCGGATTCTTTAATACTTCTATTTGGTACAAGAAGTAGTAAAGAACTGCCATGATATTTTTCAGTGCGAACGCCCCGAAGGTATGTATGCATGGGTAAGGTAGGGCATTTTTCTAAGCATTGCTAACTTTGATTCGATGGGCGTTTTCAAGCGACAAAGCGAAGAAAAGTATGAAAAGAAGCTGTGGTAGTATTTTGTAATAATAAGAAAATTATTGATTAAGAAATACTTATTTAAGCATTATTATTATGGGTTAGATTAGTTATCAGAAAATGTCGTTTGTTGACGTCGGAAGGACGTTGAAAGAGAAAGAAATGTACAATTTTTTTAATTATAATTTTTGAATAATATTTAGAGGTGACAACAAGGTCAATAATTTCTTATGGAGTTTAACATATAAAACTTACGTTTTTCTTCAAACGTCTTATTCAGTAATGAAGAAGGTGTTTTAAACAAAATAATTATTAGGATTATTTTTTAAGCCTCAATGATGGTTGTTTTTGTTTAAAACTACGATTTTCATTAGCCTATTTTAAACTTTAAATACTGTTTGTTATCACTGAAAATTAAAGTAGTTGTTTCTCATAAATTCAGGATGGGCCCTCTCAAAAATCGTATAATTTAAATTTTATTATCAATAAGTTTATTACCAAAAACCAGAAATGATTTGCTCGTATGCAGATTAAACAGATTTATATTTCACTAGAATATTTACACAAGTAACTTATTTTACAAGGAAAGTTGTAATTCTAAATCTGTTAATAAAACATTTATAAATATATTTAGTTTTAACGCCCTTTTACACATTTTAAAATTACTTGGTAATCACGCGGCGGATACCTACTGTCTTGAGCCTCAAGGGCAGGAGATGCTCATTGATCGATTGCGTCTTTCGTACATTGGTGAAAAGGAGAAATGAAAGAACACGTCAAAAGAATCGTTCCTTAGGAATAATTTGCGTCAAATCAGGGTAAGTTTCAAATTAGGAAAAAGTGCCAGCGGCGATCTATGTTTCACACAGCGATTCCCGTTACTGAATCACGTGGCCACGGCCACATGTAGTGCGATAAAGGTTCCGAATGTGCAATTCGCAAATTGTGCCAATTTTATCGGTATTTTCTTAATGGTCTAGCCTGGTCATTACTGTAGGCAAAATTTATTTACAGATTGAAGGAGAAAAGCGTCAATGGACTCATATCTGAACAACATAAAGTATAGGCTATTATTTTAATACGCAATAGATATTACACATTTTTGAAAAACAATAATATGTACTCAAATCTGGAGACGACAATTGAAAAATAGATCTTTATTGTTTGCAATATATTAGTATCCGTCATGCACTAAAATAATTATGCAGGATTTACTACAAAAATAAATACATTTTGAGCTCTGCTAGTAAATATGTCTAACGTGAGGTCTATTATGTGGTTTTATACAGTTTTTATAGACTTAAAGTTAACATTCCCATATCTAATAAAAAAGGAAGAATCGCGCAGATATTTTTTTCCTTAGTTTTTACTTCTATCCACTAAATGTGCCCAATCTGACAACAAACAAATTTGATAAATTTTACCCACCAATCTGTACTTAAGGAATGTTTGGATAGCTCTGGCGTGAAATAGGTAATGCGGTGCTCGTAACATGTATCAGCCGTTAGCAAGAAAAATATATTAAGAATTTTATAGTGAAATATTTAACGCATATATACTAGGGTGGTTCACGAAAAACTTGTTTTTATTTTTCGGTCGGCGTATCGCGACAGTTTGATTCTCTGAGTGATATAATACACTCCTAATTTTTTTAGATTTGAAAAAAATTTTCAGAGGTTGCGAGCATCAAATTGACGTAGAAATTAAGATTTTCGTAGTTTTCGATTTTCTTAAGATCTGCATATTTGTTTTAGAGATATATATTATAAATAAAATTTCTTAGCTAATTCAAAGGGCCGAACTTTGATTTCGTGTCCGATTGAAAAAAAATTATTTTGGCAGTAAAAGGCATAAAAAGTACGATTTCTCATAAAGAGATAAATACATATAAGGGCATAATTGTACCCCTGAACATTTTTTGGAAGGATTGTCAAAATTCTGAGATCTTCTCCATACAATATGTAAAAAATTTATAATAGATACGAGATGAAACACTTAAAACCAGGGCACCAGAAAAATAAACAAATATAAAAAGATTATTTAACTAGGCTTTCAATGGGTTTTCTATGAATGAGATTTTATAAAATAGTAACATACATCAATCGGAGGAAGAGAGAATAACAGATTACTCATTTTATATGAAATTATATTTTTAATATTTTCGTATATTCACAAAAAATATATAGCACATCATTAGCTATATTTTATTATATTCGCAACAAAGATACAGTTAGACAATGTACACATTTTTTGTAAGGATAAATGTTTTATTTTCTTATACAATGAAAAAAATCGCTAATGCATTTCTGCTTCGTAACATCACAAATGCCTAGCTCCGCTGTTAGGAAAATATGTATTAAATTTAATACAAATGGATATAAAGTCATTTGAAAACATGGTAGATTAATTGTAAGAAGGTATCACGTTATATTATTAAGACTAAAAAATTACTGCTAATCCTATTTAAATTTGGTGTAAAATGGAATTATCTAAGCGATTATCATGAATTTATATGAAATTTAATAAACACGTAACTAAATAGCGATTTCATATGCTTGAGATATTAATTTTAATATATTGGTATTTTACATTTAATACTATTTTTAACAGTGTCTCTTTACGCCAAGTTCTTTCATTATCGTAGACTGTATTATATAATATTGGAAATTGTAACATCAATAAATGACTTTTACTCTGACAGCATAAATAAAACATTTAACAAGCGCATGCTTCGTTTACACCAGGAGTGACTAACATTGCCCAGTTCATCTGTTTATTTGTTGCGAACATAAAAAATATATAGATAAATGATTACTGTATATTCATTGTGAATGGAAGAATATATTAAAATATGATTTCATATAGAATGAGTAATATGTTATTCTCTCTGCCCCCTATCGATGTATTTTACTATTTTATAAAATTTCATTGATGGATAACTTATTAAAAGACTGGTGAAATTCTTTTATTTTTTCTTGTGTGTCTTCTAGGTACTAAGCGTGTGCATGACACGCTCTGCACGTACCGCTACATCGACTTTACCCAAAATATTCGGCTAAAGTAATTCTCCTGGTAATCGGCGCTCTCGGGGATGCGAAATTATAACTGGAGACGTGGGCATAGTGTGATTCACCGCGGTTCTAATGGAAGGACGTGTCTTTTAGATAGCATTTGCTCCCAGTGGTACACTGCGGTGTCTGCTTCAACCTTTTTTTGAATTATATATAAATATATTTTGATTCCTTAGGAATTGACAATTGTCCAGGGATGGTCCCGAAGGAATAACCCCTAAGCGGAGGCGTGACAACCGTGCCGAAAGCTGAATGGCATCTGGGTGAGGTGTCTCAAACGGTGACTCTGGGATACCGGGCGACCTCTCAGAATATGCAGCCTTATCCTTGCATGCGGGGCTCTACAAGGACGGACGTAACCTTTTCCCTAGCTGCTCGTAGGAACAACAATGAAAACACCAAACATAGTTGTAGTACGTGCGGTTCAAAACAATCGAACGCGCAGGGCTCCCAACAGTGGGTCGGACAACAATGCCGACTATCCTATAGTTGGGGGAGCCAACCAAGACGAGGTCAATGCGATTGACCGGCAGAATCTCGTTACTTTTAAGTGGATGGATCGACTCAGGGACGACCTGCTGGGGTGCTATGATACCAGTATGACCCCTGAATGAAAAGGTTACATGGCACGACTGCATACTCTGTGGTGCGAGAAACACCCAAAGCTCTCGCATTTTTCGCATCAACGTCTGCGAAACCGTGCCGAGGAACTCCGAAAAAGAGGTTATATAAGCGGAGCGCATACTCAACCGCAGCCAGAAGAAGCCGGCAACAGAGAAAGAGAGGCGAGACTCAGACCAACCGCGAGCAGACATCCAATAAAGGAAGAGCGACGCTTCAGGACCCGGAGAAACATCAACATTCAGGTTTCTCTTAAGCCCAAAGATCTGGCTGAACTGGATGACGAGTTTCGTGCAGATTTTTCCGAAAAACCTGACCTCTGGATTATTAATTGTAGTGTTTATAATGCAGCGAGAGCTTTCGCAGATGCAAACCGTAAAGCAAAATCAACGGTTGCTCATAAGACCAAAAGACGAATGCATCAACTCAGCACAAAGATAGGCTGGGCTAGACAGTACGCGTCCCGCATTCAGTGTGTGATTGACTACATAACATCTGGCAGGACTTTCACTGCCAAGGTTTGACGGTTCGCACGCGAGCTGCGGACCTGTCATTACACACTTAACAAGTCAAAGCTACTGAGCACCAGGTAGCATATTGTTGACAGAATACGAGTACTATCTAACGCTAGGAGAAGTCTAGAGCGGAGAGAGAGGTGGGTCAGAGAAAATCAACAGTTTTTGTCTGACCCATCTCGACTCTTCCTAGACCCTCCAATTACTGTCGACCACCCGCCCACACCAGAGGAGGTCGAGGCATTTTGGAGAGAAGTCACTGCCGGGGAGGTGAAAAACATATTGAGAGGCATGAAGAACTATTCAGCTCCGGGACCAGATGGTATCAAGACCTTCTGGTGGAAGACGTTTCCTTCAACCCACCAGCATCTGGCCCGCATTTTCACCTCATGCCTATAGTCGGAAGAGCCTATTCCGGAGTGGTTGGTAGAAGGGCGCACAGTGCTCCTGCCGAAGACGGGCAACTTAGCTGACCCTAAAAATTACAGGCCAATAACTTGTCTGAACACACTGTATAAGATCTTCACAGCTATCCTAAATGATAGGATTGTTTGGACAATTGGACCTGTGTGGCGGGAGATGTACGAACAACGTGGCTCAAAGAAAGGCGTAGCAGGATGTCGGGAGAAGCTGCTCATCGACAGATGTGTCTGTAAAGACGCAGCATTCTATCAGCGTTACCTATCGATGGCCTGGATTGATTAACGGAAAGCTTTCGATTCAACCTCCCATCGAATTATCATCTGTCTGTCGGAAAGCTTAAAGGTTCATCCACACATCGTGATGTGCATAGAGAGATTAATGCCGCTTTGGAAAACCAGATTTACTATCTCGTCTGGAAAAGATCGTGTGATCACTAACAGTATCACCTTTCAGAGAGGTGTGTTTAAGGGCGATACCATCAGCGCTCTCCTCTTTTGCCTCACATTATTGCCACTATCTCTCGCACTTCGCCATTCCGAAGGGTACCTCTGCGGCAAACCTGGAAATCGAAAGCATAAAGTCACTCATGTATTTTACATGGATGATCTCAAGATCTATGCTAAAAATCAAGAGAAACTACATCTGGCTCTAGACATTGTCAAAGAGTACACTCAAGAAATTGGAATGGAGTTCGGGTTAGAAAAATGCGCCAAGGTTTATTTGAAGAAAGGAAAACGTAATAGAATCCCGGAAGACCCTGAGCTCGTCGACAGAAGCGCTATACGACACCTTGGCTCTGGAGAGACCTATACATACCTGGGCGTGCCACAGAGCCGCATTCAGGACGTGACATCTATAAAGGATACTCTCCCATGCAGATACAAACATCTTATTCGGTGGATTTGGTCTTCCAAACTGTCGGCGAAGAACAAAGTATCTTCGACGAACATGCTTGCCGTCCCTGTAGCACTCTATTCATTTGGAGTGGTTCCATGGACGAAGGACGAGCTCGGGTCACTCGATATCGGGTCCTGAAAGGTTATGCACATGAACAAAAGCATGCACCTTAAATGTTCTGTTCCGCGACTTTACATCTCACGCCGTCAAGGTGGTCGCAGAATACTAAATCTTGACTGTCTTCACAACAGGATTATTTTGGTACAGCACATATAGTCGCAAATGGACAAGACCCTCTTCTTAAAATGGTCAGGAAACACGAAGAAGGGGGCAAAGGGACGTTTCTCTACAAAGCAGCGGAGGAGGCTGCTGAAACACTCGGCCTTGACTTTCGTATCAGTGATGAGCAAGGTGCATCAAATCTTATGCATCTCGAGTACTCACTCCTGAAGGCCCGGGTGAAGAAAGCACGGGAGAAAAACTTCCGTGAAAAGCTCCTCGAGAAGAAGATGCATGGCATCTTCCACAGAAATGTGGATGATCTGTCGATGGCGTATGAGCTAACGTTTGCTTTCCTTAAATCACCCGGATTGAAGTCGGGCACGGAGGGTTTCATTTTGGCATGCCAGGAGGGTGTCATTTCCACTCTAGCATTCCGTCGCCACATTTTGAGCCAAGACATTCCCGATGATAGCTGCAGAGCGTGTCATGCATACCCCGAGCATCTAGGACACATACTATCTGGTTGTCCAATTCATGCAGAAACGACCTACATCCAAAGGCACAATGCGGCACTAAGAGTGCTTTATTACGATCTCTGTCACTTTTACGGCATCAGCCCAAATACCGCTCCGCTAAACGCTCCTAGAGAAATAGAATTAATTGTCGCGAATGAGAAGTGTCGAATATACTGGAACTTCATATTCTCGACAATTGTTTCTGTTGCGCACTCGATGTCTAACATAGTCCCTCTTGACTTCGAGAAACGAACCATGTTCGTTATCAAATTTTCGGCACCAGCTGACAAAAACATCATAGCCAAGGAGAATGAAAAGAAAGAGAGGTATAAAGAACTTATAAGAGAGTTGCGACGGCTATATCCGGAATATTCCGTTAAGCTAATCGGCTTCATCATCGGTGCTCTTGGAGGTGCCAAGGTTTCACTGGTTAATAGCCTGAAATGCATCCCTGCGTGGCAAGAAAATGCTAAGACATTTGCGGGTAAAATGCAGAAGGCGGTCCTCCTTAGGTCGCTCCGTGTGCTCAGGGTGCTCGAGACTTTTGCCGGATCATCGTATTCAATTCGTCGCAGACTGTAATCCCATCTCGCGGTCGTCAGACGTGGTTACGGCTGAAATTTTACGGCGATTTTGCTGGGAGCGGGTGCAATTTTTCAGATTAGCACCTGCTCCCAGCGAAATCCTGCGGTTGTCCTTATGAAAAACTTAATTATATATATATATATGTATAGACTGTACGCTGTCACCTCCGTGTAGTTGGCTCTACGTTCTCGCCTCCGCTATTTCCCGTGAATATATTTAAATTTTATATGCATATATACGTTAAGGGGAACCTTCTGATCAGATTTCTCAAAAGAGGGGTAAAAAATTTTCATTTTGAAAATATATATATATTTGTGATACTGGTGGTACGAAGTGACCTCCTCTATATATAAGGAAGCGCGTTAGACTCTATACGTACTCACCTCAAGCGGTGTTGCCATATCTGGGAGGTAGGATTTTTACCTGCATCCATATCTCCCAGGTATCTATGTGATCTGACAATCAAGGCATAATTTGAGAATTTAGCTAATTCGAAATATCATTAGTGCGAATCCCGGACTTGAGTTTCGAGGGGACTAAGACATAATTACCTCGATTTAATATTTTATATATAGGTAAAAATATTTAGTTTAGAAGAAAGCATTTTAAAAAGTGTTTTTCATTGTAATATATCGCTTCAGAGATATCTTCGTAAATTCGTTTTTGGCGCTAATTATGATTTTTTTACGGTTTTTTAAATGCAAATTGGTTCTGATATATAAAATACTACTTTATACTGATGATTAGATGTTTAAATAAATTGTCCGAACAATATATTATTGATTTTAGCAATTTCTTCTTAGAATTAGTGTTAGCAAAAATAATTGTTTAAAAAATTTCTTTTCCTTGTTAAAAATATTCTCTTTCAATACTGCTAGAAATTGTGGTTTTTTCTGAAATTTTTTACTTTTCCCCCAATTTGTCATTAAAGTGTAGTCATAATGAATTCAAGTTAACCAAAATTATTGTTTGAACAATTTATTATTATTGCTAATATTATTCTTTTTGCTAATTGGTAGACAGTTGCGGTTTTTTCGGAAATTTTTTACTTTTCCCCCAATTTGTCATTAAAGTGAAGTCATAATTAATTCAAGTTAAGCAAAATTATTGTTTGAACAATTTATTATTATTGCTAATATTATTCTTTTTTCTTAATGGTAGACAGTTGCGGTTTTTTCGGAAATTTTTAACGATTTGTTTATTTTTCACCTGGAGTGACCTAATAATTATTTACGGTGAGCAAAAATAATTATTTAAAGAAATTATTGTAATTTATAACTATCTTCATCTATATTAATGCCAGTTAGTTGTGGTTTTCTTCTGAAATTATAACTTTTTTCTACTTTACACTTAGTAGGGTAATAATTGATGCAAGTTAACAAACATACTCTTAATAAACAAGACTTTATTATGCTAGAAAGTTGCTTTTTCCTGAAATGTTTAGTTTTGCTTTAGCTTTTTAATTGTGAACAAACAATAAGTAAACCTCAACAAGAATAATTTTTGAAATAGTATTGTGTTGTTTCAAGTGAATTATTTTCTCTCTTTTTCCAATGTTAAAAAAAATTTAAACAAAAAAGCTATCTTAAACAAGATACAAAAAACAAAGATTGGAATGATTAGGAGTAGGTGGGATGACTAGGTCTGTGAATGACTGCAAATATTTTAATATCACCCCCGCAAGGGGGTGCTCTTTCCTCGGAGAAAACACGTCTCATCGGTGACAATATACAATTGAGGGTGGTCACAAATTTTTTATTTCTCGATCGGTTTTTAAATAAAATCATATTTAGAGGTGATGCAAGCCCATGAAGTTTAACACGTATTTCCCACAAGGAAAAAAGACGTTTTTGTAAATTATATTCAGAATCGCCAATATTAGCTGATTCAAGTTGAAACTCAACACTTCTCTTCACAAATATCCATAGAATACGAATCAAATATTACTTATCAAGGATCACCCCTCTGCGTCTGTTTCATAGGGTCACAAAAAAAACCCATGAGTGAAAAAATGGGGTTTGCAAGTTTTTAACGCTAATTATGATATTTTGGCTTTTTTAAATGCAAATTGTATCTAATACACAACTCTAACTGTATTGCATAACGAACATGACTGTTTGCATAATTGATTATTATTATTGTTAATAACATTCTATTAGAACAATGCTAGAAAATTGCAGTTTGTTTTTAATGTTTCACTTTGTGTTCAATTTGCAATTAAACTGAGTTGAATAAATAATTAAATTTAATAAAATTATTTGTTTAAACAAGTTAATATTATTAATAATATTCCATTTGCATAATGCTAGAAAGTTGCATTTTTTCTGAAATTTACAACTATTTGACTACTTTTCACATAGGGCGAGTTATCAATTAATTTAATTTAGCCTAAATAATTATTTAAACTTATTATAATTGTTTATAGCTATCTTCTTCTTCTTTAATGCAATATATTTGCGGTTTCATGCAGTGAAGTATTAAATATTACAAGTTAATAAACATAATTGTTCAAACAATTTTTAATTTTTTATAACTATCTTCTCTCAGATAAGTGCTAAAAAGTTGCAGTTTTTTCTGAACTCTTAAACTTTTTGTCCACTTTGCACTAAGTGAGGTAATAATCAATGCAAGCTCAAAAACGTGCTTATTTAAACAATTTATTACTGTTTGTAACTATCTTCTCTTAGAGTAATGCTAGAAAGTTTATTTTTTTGTAGTCTTTATTTTTGTTTAGACTTTTCATTTATGAACAAATAATAAGTGAACCTTGAGAAGAAGAATTTTTTAAATAGTATTTTACTTTTTTAAGTCAATTATCTTTGCTCTTTTCGCAATGTTTAAGAAAATGTATTTAAACAAATAAGCTATCTTAAACTAGAGACAAACAGAAAGAATATAATAATTAGGAGTAGGTGGGAGGACTAGGTCTGAAAATGACTAGTAAAAGTTTGGTTTTAAATTACAAGAAGTTTATTGCAGAGCGTAGAAGAAAAATTTATAATTGAACATATTT
>CAKNWT010088387.1:0-12787 GCA_932066315.1 Andricus coriarius | reverse complement strand
CTGTACTGTGCCCTAATAACAGCTGAGGAGGAATACCCACATATCACTACCGAGGAGGTAAACAATTTTTTAGGAGGCATGAAGAACTATTACGCTCCTGGATCAGATGGTATCAATACCTTCTGGTGCAAGAAATTTCCATTAATCCACCAGCACCTGGCCCGCATTTTCACCTAATATCTAAAGTCGGAAGAGCCTATTCCGTAGTGGTTGGTGGAAGGGCGCACAGTGCTCCTGCCGAAGACGTGAAACTTAGCAGACCCTAAGAATCACAGGCCAATAACTTGTCTGAACACACTGTATAAGATCTGCACAGCTATTCTAAATGATAGGAATGTTTGGACAATTGGACCTGTGTGGCGAGAGATGTACGAACCACGCGGCTCAATGAAAGGCGTAGCAGGATGTCGGGAGAATCTGCTCATCGATAGATGAGTCTGTAAAGACGCAGCATTCTATCAGCATAACCTATCGATGGCCTGGGTTGATTACCGGAAAGCTTTCGATTCAATCTCCCATAGACTTATCATCTGTCTGTTCGAAAGCTTAAAGATTCATCCACACATCGAGAGGTGTATTGAGAGATTAATGCCGCTATGGAAAACCAGATTTACTATCTCATGTGGAAAACATCGTGTAATCACTAATAGTGTCAACTTTCAGAGAGGGATGTTTCAGGGCGACACCATGATCCCTCTCCTCTTTTGCCTCACATTATTGCCACTATCTCTCGCACTTCGCCATTCCGAAAGGTACCTCTGCGGCAAACCCGAAAATCTAAAACATAAGGTCACTCATGTATTTTACATGGATGGTCTTGCTAAAAATCAAGAGAAACCACATCTAGCTCTAGACATTGTCAAAAAGTACACTCAAGATGTTGGAATGGAGGTCGGGTTAAAAAAATGCGCCAAGGTTTATTTGAAGAAAGGAAAACTTAATGGCATCCCGGAAGACCCTAAGCTCGTCGACAGAAGCGGTATACGACACCTTGGCGCTGGAGGGACCTATACATACCTGGGCGTGCCACAGAGCCGAATTCAGGACATGACATCTATAAAGGATACTCTCCGCTACAGATGCAAACATCTCATCCGACAGATTTGGTCTTCCGAACTGTCGGCGAGGAACAAAGTATCTGCGACGAACATGCTTGCCGTCCCGGTAGTACTCTATTCATTTGGAGTGGTTCCATGGACGAAGGACGAGCTCAGATCCCTCGATATCGGGTCCCGAAAGGTTATGCACATGAACAAAAGCATGCACCTTAAATCTTCTGTTCCGCGACTTTACATCTCACGCCGTCAAGGTTGTCACGGAATACTGAATATTGAATGTCTTCACAACGTTGTACAAAGCAGCGGAGGAGGCTGCTGAAACACTTGGCCTTCACTTCAATATCAGGGGTGAGCAAAATACATCAAATCTTATGCATCTTGAGTACTCACTCCTGAAGGCCCGGATTAAGAAAGCACAGGAGAAAAACTTCCGCGAACAGCTCCTCGACAAGAAGATGCACGGCATCTTCCACAGACATGTGGAAGATCTGTCGATGTCGTATGAGCTAGCGTTTGCTTTCCTTAAATCACCCGGATTGAAGTCGGGTACGGAGGGTTTCATTATGGCATGTTGAGGCGGTGTTATTTCCACTCTAGCATACCGTCGCCACATTTTGCGCCATGCCATTCCCGATGATATCTGCAGAGCGTGTCATGCACACCTCAAGCATCTAGGACACATACTATCTAGTTGTGCAATTCATGCGGGAACGAACTGCATCCAAAGGCACAATGCGGCACTAAGAGGGCTTTATTACCATATCTGTCACTCTTATGGCATTAGCCCAAATACCGCTCCGCTAAACGCTCCTGGGGAAATAGAGTCAAAAATTGTCGAGAATGAGAAGTGCCGCATATACTGGAACTTCATATTCTCGACAATTGTTTCTGTTGCGCACTCGAGGCCTGACATAGTTCTTCTTGACTTCGAGAAACGAACCATTTTCGTTATCGAATTTTCGGCACCAGCTGGCAAAAACGTCATAGCCCAGGAGAGTGAAAAGAAAGGGAGATTTAAAGACCTTATAAGGGAGTTGCGACGGTTATACCCGAAATATTATTTTAAGCTAATCGTCTTGATCATCAGCGCTCTTGGAGGTGCCAAGGTTTCACTGGTTAATAGCCTGAAAAGCATCCCTGCGTGTCAACAAAATGCTAACACACTTGCGGAGAAAATGCAGAAGGCGTTCGACCTTGGGTCGCTCCGTGCCCTTACGAGAACTGAAACTTTTCAATATTTTTGAAAAATGGTGAAAACAATGGGAAAAAATCAGTTTTTTTTTTAAATTGCCTTATTCCAGTTCATCCTATGTCCCAAACACCTAAACAAGAATTAAAGTGATTGACATTTTCTGCAAAATGAAAAAAAATGTTCTCTCTCTCTAAAAGCTTGGGAGTTATGGTCCTAAGAAGCCGATTTTAAGCGAATAATTTGAATGAAAAAAATATATATAGATTTCTGGAAATAACTTATTTCCTATGCAAAACTGGTAAAAATAGCCGAATAATTAATTAAAGAAGACTTCATTTTAAGTAGATCTAAAAAAAAACATTACCCTAGCTCTAATAGAACCAAAATTATGGCCTTTTGAATCAATATTACGAATAAAATTTCTCGGTTTTCAAAAGAACTTATTTCCTCAGCGTTTTAGGTGAAACTTGTCAGTAAATTATTTAAAAAAGACTTCATTTTAAGTAGATATACGAAAAACAATGCTCTAGCTGTAATATTACCAAAATTATGGCCTTCTAAATATGGCCCCTTTTTATGAAATTTTGTTTAAAATCAATTTTATGAATAAAATTTCTCGTTTTCAAAAGATCTCATTTACTCCGCGTTTTAGGTGAAATTTGACAGTAAGTTATTTAAAAACGACTTAATTATGAGTAGATCTAAAAAAAACAATGCTCTAGCTTCAATAGAACCAAAATTGTGGCCTTCTGAATATGGCCCATTTTTATGAAATTTTGTTCAACATCAATTTTTTAAATAAAATTTATCGTTTTCAAAAAGAACTCATTTTCAGAGCATTTTAGGAGAATGTTAGCACCAGATAGGTTAAGGAGGACCTAAATTTTAGCAAATATAAAAAAATGCTCTAGCATTATTTGTTAAAAAGATGATGATTAACATAATTTCATTACAAAAGAATCATCTTCAGAAGGCCATAATTTTGGTTCTATAACAGCTAGAGTATTGTTTTTTTTAGATCTACTCAAAATTAAGTCTTTTTTAAATAACTTACTGGCAACTTTCACCTAAAACGCTGCGGAAATGAGTTCTTTCGAAAAACGAGAAATTTTATTTATAAAATTGATGTTAAACAACATCTCATAAAAAGGGTCATATTCAAAAGGCCATAATTTTGGTTCTATTAGAGCTAGAGTAATGTTTCTTTTTAGATCTACTCAAAATTAAGTCTTCTTTAATTAATTATCCGGCAATATTTACCAGATATACACAGGAAATAAGTTGTTTCCCCAAAACTATATACATATATATTTGTTTTCATTCAAATTATTTGCTTAAAATCGACTTCTTAGGACCATAACTCCCAAACTTTTAGAAATAAAACATTCGATTTTTTTTTCTTTTTGCAGAAAATTTTAAGCAATTTAATTCTTGTTAAGGTGTTTAGGACATAGGATGAACTGGAATAAGGGAATTTTCAAAAACCTGATTTTTTCCCACTTTTTTCAACATTTTTCAAAAATATTGAAACGTTCCAGTTCTCGTAAGATGTTCAGCACCTGTAGCCGTTTGTGGATGCCAAACTAAATGTTTTGAGCTAATTAAATTCAACGTTTAATTTATTTTCATTAAAATATGTTGAAAACCCTCTTCAAAAAAATCTAGAAACCAGTTTTCTCAAAAAGGGCCCAAGTGATTGTTTTCTTTTTGGGCTCAAAATGATCGTGGGGCATCCCGGAAGTATATTGAGAAAAAACCGGCATATGCAAGCACTTTTGAGTTGAAGTCAGTCAAGGCCGTGCCTCGGGTTCACCTATTCTAGATCTATAGTCTAATGAGACAAGTAACTATTCATATTTTAGGGTTAAAAATTCTATTATCTCGTTGACAATTTTGTTCTTTCTTGACTAAAAATTCTTTTTTTGATTTAAAAATCAACTATGATTTCATATTTTGGATTGAGAATTTAATTTGAAGCATTTAAAATTGAATTTGATATAGTATATGTATACATTAATTTTATTTCAAAAAATTTATTCCCTTATTTTCGTAAAAATTCTCTTTATTTTCCTTGTTTTTAGAACCGTTTGGCCTGTGAAGCGATTTCTTTGCTGTCGACGGTGTCCTTCAAATCTACAAAATTAGCAAATAAATCATTTAGGAAATATGGTTGGAATTGGTATCATCAAAAAGCATCTCTTTCAAAGCGTCTTGTTTTCTAATGTCTTGAGTGTCATTTTATGATTCTTAAAACTTTAATCGAAACTTTTAAAAAGGAGCAAAAGGAGAAAATTGGGTTAAGATTCTCGATTTTAGGTGTTTCAGGGGATTGTTCAAAATTCAAGAGTGAAAAAGGGGTCGAACTCCGATCCCTGCAATTTTGGAATACACTTACTCGTGAAATTAAATGATAAAATTGTTGACTTATATAATTTTTTTATTATTTATAGACGCTGTCTATGACTCAGGCAATTCAGCAACCTTTTAGAGAATTATTGAATAAAATCAATTGGTTCGATAAAGACACAACAAAAATAGCAAGTGGAAAAGTGGACCCCATGTTTCTTCAGATTGGATATCCAGATTTTATTTTAGACCCTGACTTGCTCAACGAGCGCTATAAGGATGTAATTAAACTTAAAATTAATGCTGCTTTTCAATCTTTCTGAATTGCTTTGAGTATTAAATTATTTTTGAAATTTCAGGTTCTCATTCGTCCGGATAAATATTTCAGTTCAATTCTTGAATTTCTGGAGCAACACCCTGACCAAAAATCCGTGATCAAATCTAATTTACAGGGAGCGGATTTGAGCCACTGTGAAGTTAGCTGACGAGCGCAGCTCGGCTCTCACATGTGGAAAATCATCTCAAAACTCAGAAATTTTAAACAAAAACAATTACAGAAATCGTTCAACTATTCTTTTAATTTAAAAAATTACAATTTTGATAAGTTCATTCATAATATTTATGCATCCTTGAAGCCTTAAAATATTTATAAAGCTTCAAATGAAATTATTTCAATTTTTATAGTTTACAAATTAAAATAATATTTTTATCACTATTAAGATTTCGCTTTTATTAAAATAAGCATCGTCTAGTTATAGTATAAATCAGATTTCATTTTATGTTTAAAATACATATTGCACTTATTCCTATTTTTTTTAAATATATTTTGCTTCAACTGTAAAATAAACTTAAAACTAATCAAGAATAGACTTGCTTTCTAAATTTATACCTTTTCATAAAATAATTAATCTCTTTTTATATATCATTATTTTGGAATTTCCGCAAGTAACTTAAAGTTATGTAACGTGTAAAACATAAAAAAGAGAAGGTAGTTATTTTTTTAGAAAAAAATATATGATAGGGTAAGAGTTTTAAAATGTTTTAAAATTTCAGATTTGGAATAACCTCCTCAAAGTTTCTATTACATGGAAAAATGCCTTGCATATAATCGTATTTTCTGTATGAAAGTATTTTAGGTCATGCTCAAAACATTTAAAAAATCGTTTTATTGTCATTTGTCTCTAAAATTACGTATTTTACAGACCACATTATTGGAGAGCAAGATATTGTTTTTTCACGTCAGACTTTTTTGCTGTTACTTTTTTTTTCTTAAGCCCTTTTTATGGACTATTTTCACGCAGTTTTCAAAATCAAGGGATTTTTTCAATTTTTCTTATAAATTATTGTTAGACTCTTAATATGCGAGGATATCAATTAATTTAACTGCGCACAGAGTTTATAATTAACAAGTAGTTGATATTTAATAATAATAAAAGTCACAAAAAGAAGAAGATCCCATCACACTTATATTTTAATTAAATTTTGATAAACAAATATTATTTTTTTACTCTGTCAGGAATACTAAAAACGTCTGTTATCATTCTTCAAATATTCATGTTTTCATGTTTTGCTCATAAGCTGTTGTCTTTTTTCAGAAAAGAAATTATTTACCTGAAGATTAGTTTTTAGTGCACCAGACATTTGAAAATGTGTTTGTCATGTTTCTAAGGAAATAATATTATGAGGCACTGTAAGAGCGACAGTTTTTTTTTACCACATTTTCTGTTTCTTCATAATCGTCATTATATAGCGAGGTTTCTTCAGAAAAATACCTTGTATAGAAAAAATTGTCTTAGAATTCCGTTTTGATTTTTCATGATGACGGGAAAACTGGCATTCGCGTTCTTACTGAGTAAGTAATCATTTATACAAAAAATACATAGTTGGTGTGAAGAAATTTTATTTAAGAATTTTAGTAGGTAAATTCTTGATTCAAAAATAACTTTTTGTATAGAACATATTGAATATTAATTAGGCAATGAAAATTTGTTTAGAGATAACAGTCTTGCGAGGGTCAGTTACAGAAATGCCAGGAAGTGAATCTTTTTGACGCTGAAAATGAATCCGGCCGCAGAAATTGTCTAGTATGTCAGGTTTTGAAGTAACTTTAGGTGAAATGGTCAAAAAATTGTCATTTTTACCTAAGTGATGAATTTATTGTGACCGATTTTTTATAGCTGAGATATGCAAGTTTGTCAATTATTAGACGATTATTATCATTTGATCTTGCCTTCACTGTCTGAATCATCATCATCATTTGATCCTGTCTTCACTGACTAGATCAACATCATCATCTGATCTTGCCTTCACTGGCTGGACCATTATCATAATTTAATAATAATATTAACATATAGTAATGGTTAAACTTGCATATCTCATCTAAAAAAAAATCGTACAGCGGAAATAGAAAATTTATTTTAGAGCTAAAGACTAGTACTTATACGATACCGTTGTAAGAAATAAAAAAATCCGTTCCTCCACAATAGATTTATTAATAATGGCAAAATGGCCATTTTTTGACCATTTAACTGAAAGTGATTCAAAAGCCTGGCGTAGTAAATAATTACTGTGGCCGGATACGTTTTCAGTCTCAAGAGATACCCCTGTCATTTCTGTAATTGACAAAACCAAAAATTTTGGAGGCCTGTGATAATTAAGATGAATAAACCATATGTCATTTGTTACTTTAAATGTATTAATATCTTATTAAATATGTCTCACTGAAATCTTATAAAATAATAAAAAGCTTTTCAGAGCATTTAGATTTCTCCGATTTTATTTGGTTTAAATAATTCGATTTTAATCATTTTACAACGTTTCATTTTACTTACTATGGGGGAAGTTTGGTATGCATGTATGTATGTATGTATGTATGTATATACACACGTATATTTGATAACAATACAATATTTGATCAAATTGGTGTTGACTTAAAAACGTGTCCAAACAAGCGAGGCGTATATATTGAACATTCATTCATACGGGAAAGACATTCTAATATTTGATTTACGCCTCATGCTTTTATTTTCAGTCAAATTATTATTATTATGTTATCATTATTGCAAAATAAGGATTTTTTTACGATATATCATATTTTAATAAAAGCTTGTTTTTCAAACGTTTTTAAGGTTAATTTAGAATGTAATTGAGAACAGGCGGTTCAGAACCTTGTTCCATATTAGCCAGGGTTACAAGGCCATGATCCCGATTACTTTCTGAGTTCAAAATTAATAAAAATGCATTATTAGAACAAAAGCAGATAAACAATTGTTGATATTTATTATATTTTTATGAATAAACTTTATCTCTCTTATACGAAATAAAGTTTGGATTAAATAATAAAATTACTTTTTATTTGAAAGTCGTTGCAACTTTATTCTCTGCATTCTGTGCTGAAGATCCTAAAAAGGTGAGTTTTACTTCACTTAGAACAGTTATTTAAAAATTCTATCTATAAAACAACAAGTTAACAGTCTCGTCCAATAAGGGTGTAAGTACCGAATTTCGGATATGGGTTTTATTGGTTTAAACTATTTGTTTTGACCTATCTCATGTCTGTTTAGATGATTATGGTCCAGTGTTCTATTGTGAAGTTTTTTGTACCTATATCTTGAAAAATTTGCGTTTTGGCACTTACGCCTCTATGCCCCGGGACCTTTCATGCCTTTATTCTTTACATGCTGCATAATAATAATTATTCTTTTTTCAAAAACTGGTAACAATAAAATTACCACATGAAAAATACATGAAAGTGTGTTACCACAGTAAAAATACTTGCTCATTAAAAGTGCTACTATTATTTTTGTTAGTTATATGTAAATAATAATATAAAAAAGTCACAGTTATGTGAAATATGTGTTCAATTCGAATATATCTAACTATAAAAACTTTGATAAATGGTACTTTTACTACTTACAATGATATTTCTTGTAGAATATTTTTAAAGTATCAAACTATGAAAGCTATGATGAATAGTATGTCACATACTAATTAAAATTATATTTGCTGTAGCCAAAAAAAAAATCTTGTGCAGATGACTGCCGCGGTTCATATGTAAGTAAACCAAATTTTACACGGCCTTTTTCATATTGGAAAGTAATTAGTTTTCCTCGCAATAATAGCAAATTTAAAAAATATTTGTTTCAGTACACTAAACCTTACACTTCGATGATTTGCGCAACTAATTTGAAGAAACCTGAGCTAATGACTCGTGCAACATTTCGTTGTCTTAATCGTTGCCCAGGAGGACCACGTGAGTACTGTAAAAAGAAATTTTCTCATTTCCTGTAAATGAATTGGTTATGAGTGTCCTAAAGTGCATCTTTTACAAGTGGTTCACTATGACTGGCTTCAAATTTGAAATTTATCAACCACCTACGCTTCAAAATTCAATGTGAATTATTTAAATTCGTACAATTTTGTCATATTTTGAAAACAACATATATTATAACATTTTTTTAGAAGTATCATATTTTAAAAAAGGTATAATTATTCATATTATAATAAATATTATTAACTATTTCAGGTTGGTATCATGCTTATCCCTGCTAATGAAGAAAGGCGAATCTGCAGAAGAGGCAACTTAACGCTGACGACGTAAATTCATTTTGACTAACCAAACTTTTTGTATCAACCACAATTTTCATCAATTTTGATAAACAGAAAGTACTTTTCGACCTGAAAAGCATGACATTTCCATATTTTCGCACAAGAAAAGCACTATTTTATTCTTTTCATAACGAAGAAGCAGTTACGGTATGTACTGCTTCAATGATAAAACCGTATCTGCTAACAATATGAATAAGGAAACATATAAATTAATTTCAAATTACTAACATATGTTTCAGGTTATATTTTACGTATATTTAGATGCATGTCTGAAATATTTTGAAAAATTAATAAATTTAACGTTTACTGAGATGTACAAAAATTGCATGATTCTTTTCCTCATTCTGCGGAAGTTACTAATAATTAATACTAATACTAGTATCCTTATTAATTTGTCGTGTATGCATTTATATTAATAAAATGCTTATAATATGGAATTTTTTGAATATTTTTGTAAATTTTATATGGAAAAACTTTCTCTTTGAATTTCAATTTGTTTATAAGACTTAAATTAGAAATACAATTGTATTTTTACATTCTCATCCTAGTGAGAAGGTATTGGTTTTATGTAAAATTTGACATAGTCGGTTTTCATCAAATATCCACTTTTTGAGACCCCCTGAGTCAGAAAAAACGATTTTTACGAGGGTGTCTGTCTGTAGTCTGTAGTATCGTGTAGGCACGATCACTTTCGAAAGATTGATCAGATTGGATTGTGCTTTGGCACATTTTTTGAAGGACTAAAAAGAAAGAACGAGTTTGTTAACCAGCCATTTTGGATAAAAATTCAAAAACTGAGCACATTTAAAAAATTGTTGAGACAACTTTTTTCAAAGATTTGAAAATTCTATGTACGGTTATTATTAGTACTCAAAAAGACAAACAATTTAGCTCGAAGACATTTTTCGATAAAAACCAAATTATCAGAGTTATAACATTTACAAAATCCAAAAAATCAAACGAAAACTATCATTTTAAGCCGAACAACGTACGATATGAAAAAATGTCAAGAGAAGAAAATTTTTTTTTTTTGAGAGCGCTACAAGATTATCATAACAACTTTTTGCATTTTTACGAAAAACTGAAAATTCAAATTTGGATCGCACAAAAAATAATACAAAATTTAAAATTCCATTTTGTGGCTAAACTATGCAAGATACAAAAAAAGATGAAAAGACAAAAATTAAATTTTTGGACAAACAACACAAGCTATGAGAAAAAATGAATAGACAGAAGATGCACATCCAAAATACAGCTACAAATTTTTCATCCACAATTTTTCGATAGGACGCTTGCTTTTTGTTTTTATCGCATAAAATAAGATTAAAAATAAAAAAATTAATGTTTTGGAAAAGGTCACAAGGAAAGAAAAAAAATAATAGGCAAACTTGTTCACTCAAGGACGATTTACAAATTTGATATTTATAATTTTTAGCAAGGGCGAGTAGTTTTTTTTCCAATCGTAAAAATTAAGGATAAAAATAAAAAAATTAAATTTGTGGAAAAACGGCACCAGAGACAAAAACAAACGAAAAAACAAAAGTTGTTTTAGCAAAAAAGATCTACAAATTTGTTATAAACTCTTGTTACAAAAATGCATCAAAAATAAAAAATTTACTTTTTGTAAAAACGACACAAGCTACAATAACTTTTTATTTAACAAAATTTTACGCCCAAATTATATCTATAAATTGGCTTGGAACCACTTTACATCAGTATGCGTATTTTCAGTTTAAATAATAAAAAATAACGTTGAAAATAAACAAATTAAATTTATGGAGAAATGACACAAGTTGCAGCAAAATGTATAATAACAACATTTTTTGTATAGCATGTAAACTTTTTTATAAATATAAAAAAAGATAATAAAATTACGTATATTTCAATACCAATGCATATTATGCATTGTGATAATATAAATTTATTGAAATGATAGATTTTTCGGGGTAGCTGAGAATAAAAATCAGTGCAAAATAAGGAGCAAATATTGAAGTTAATCATGAAAAATAAAATTTGTACATTATTTTTCAAAATCTTGATACGCAGTACCAGCTTGAGATACATAAATAAATATGATATACATTTAATATAGTGATGTTGAACATCATGAAGAAAAGTTCAGATTTTGGAGAAAATCGAGTGCGAATCACGAGATTCTTGATGAGAATGTGTTCGTTAAAGCCAAAGGAACTTTAACCAAAGAGAATTCACAATCACCAAATTACAGTTGTCGATACTTAAAAGATCTGTGAACGAATATGGGGGAAATACAAAGACCGAGCGCGTAGCGCGAAGTAAATACAACATCGAGCGCAAAGCGCAAGATCAATATATTATCGAGCGCGAAAACCAACAGTCGCGTTCCCTAGGCGCGCTCAAACTTACGAGCCGCGCGCGCCGAGAATGTGCCCCTGCAGTGGGCAGATTTTTTTTTATGTGTCAAAGCCAAAAAATTATAAATTGAATGAAAATGTATTTTAGAATCTATAAATATATGAATGTGAATATGTAAGTGTTAAGAAACTTGAAAACGTTATTTAAAGTTCTAAATATTTAACTAAACACATAACTAGTATATTAATGAAAGATAGATTTAACAAAATAATATTATACAAAATGTAAAGTCGAAATAGCTATTAACAGATGAGACAAAAGTCCACTACCAAGCTACTGTGTTCAAGAATTGAGGCCAAGAAAGACGGATTACAAAAAGTTATCGAGTTTCAAAGAAATGGATGTGGAAATTGACAACCTCAATGTGACACTAACTTAAAATTGGAGCGGGCGCGGCTGCGGATTGTTATAACAAATTCAATTTTCAGTCAACAATAAAAATTAAGGCATGGCCCTGAGATATTAAATTTTTGAATACGGATAAATAAGGATTGATGTGAAAAAGTGATCTCATTTAAAAAAAAGCCCTGAATTTTCAGATCAAAAGTTTATACGTTTTCAAAATTGGCTTTCGATATCGATTCAAAATTGAATTTTTTGAACAAATAAAAACTTGCTTGCAATATATGATGATGCTGAATTAGAATAAAAAATGTTCGATCAAAAAAAATTATTCGGCTCTGAAAAAATTAAAATTAAAGATCGCGATATCACAAAGTTATGCCAGACGTTTTCTTTTGCTAAAAATACGAAAAGAAGGAAAATATTTATTTTTTCATTAAATGATAATAATTTTAAGAAATATCAATGCGAAAAGGTTAAAATAATTATTACTACGTTAAAATTGGAAATGAATTTTAACTAAAATTTTATTACAAAATTTTTTCTATCATTGTATCAAAAAAATTGTATTTCGAAAAAAGAAGAAAGGAGGAAAAGAACCATTGTGAGAGGCTTCAGGTCTCGAGGAAAATTCCTAGATAAGAAGATCAGCAGCACCATTGAAGATATCACAGAAGTAAGAATGCTGATAGAAAAAATGAAGGGCATTGCAGGAGGAACTTTAATGAAACTTGAGACGTGGGGCAACATGAGGAACCTTATGACTAATAAGCAGTGGTGTAGTCCTAAAAAAAAAGTGGCCTGGCGGTACACACACGCACACATGTATATATATATATATATATAT
>CAKNWT010088370.1:0-14858 GCA_932066315.1 Andricus coriarius | reverse complement strand
TTGCATAGTTTGATCGCAAAATGGAATTTTTTATTTTTCATTATTTTTGTGTGCTATCAAAATTTGAATTTTTGATTTTTCACAAAATTCAAAAAGTTGTTATGACAATATTGTAGGGTTTCAAAAAGCAACGATTCTTGCCTCTTGACTTTTTTTCATATCGTGCATTATTTGGCTTAAAATGTTCATTTTAGTTTGTTTTTTGGAATTTTGAAAATGCTATAACTTTGGTAATTTTTCTTCTATCAAAAAAGGTCATGAGAATATTTTGTTCGCCTTTTTGAATACTATTAATATACGTCCGTAGAATTTTTAAATATTAAAAAAAGTGTTCTCAAAAATTTTCAAAAAGTGCTCACGTTTTGAATTTGTATCCAAAATGACTGGCTACCAAACTTGACCTTCATTTAAGAACACTTAAAGAGTATTCCAAAGCCCAATCCAATCTGTCAATTCTTTCGAAAGTTATCGTGCTAACAGACTAAAAATCTACATACACACCCACCCACATACATACATGCTAACATACATCCAGACAGTCCTATTTGCCCAAAACCTGTTTTTTGGGTTCAGAAGGTCTCAGAACGTGGACATTTGACAAAAACGGGGGTCAAATTTTACACAAATCTAATACCTTCTCTGATGAGAATGTAAAAATCACTTATCAAATCATATTACTTCATTTTATCTTAAGTAATTCAGTTTATAAAATGTTAAACCTTAGGAAAATTCAACTCTCTATTATTTTCCCTAAAACGGGTATTCCTTATTACATTAAGCGAATGTGTGTCTAATGGTTAATGCATTTTTATTGTTTGAAAAATCACAAAGCGGTAGTTTACACTCCGTCGATATCAATAAATTACTTTTGCCAAATGTTGAATTGGTTAAGAGATACTTTGTTTCTTTGTAAAAATATAATATTACGTTTATCATTATTGTACACTATCGAATATTTTCTTTTCTTAGTTAATAAAATAACTATTTTTTCAAAACTTTCATACCTTCTTTTAACTTAATATTAATTTAATATTTATTACTGCATGATGCTTTCATGATTGTCCATGAGTATATCTAAAAATATACCTACAGAAATTTAAGAGCGATAATTATTGCAATAATTTCAAATTGCAGTATATTTATTTAAAATCTTAATTTTCTAGAGCAAGAAACTTGTTTAGAAACAACTACGAGCCCGAAACGAAATCCAAAATATGAAACAAAATCTGAATGTAATAATTCTGGTGCCAAGATTCTAATTGACTACTTCAAGGAGGAAGCTGTAGAAATAAAGGAAGAAATCATTGAAGGTATAAGTACAGTTGTAATAGAACAATCTTCAGCACAATTATAAAATAAAAAGTTGGTAATCTCGTTTGGTTAAATTTTCAGATCAAGAGACGAAAGAAGTTACAGGCCAAAAACACAATAAAAAATACGTCTCAAAATTGTGTAGCGTAAATCTGAGAGATGATATTTTGGCTATTAAAGAGAAGCTGCATAGTCAAAAGACACAGAAAGTTCAGGGTTCAAGACTGGAAATGAAGTACACATGCGAAAAGTGTGCCCGAAGCTATAAACGGAAACATATTTTGGATCGCCATAAAAAATTCGAGTGCGACGTCATGCCACAGTTCAGATGTACATTCTGTGGCAAACGATTTAAAAGAAAATGCAACATGAGTAGCCACATAAATCACGTGCACCTCCAAACAAACTTACGAACATCACAAACGAGGCATCATTGTGACAAGTGTTCTCGAAGTTACACTTGGTGTCACGATTTAACTCGACATAAACGTTTAGAACATTCAACAAGCAAACCACTGTTCATTTGCGACTATTGTGGCCACAAAACTAGTTGGAAAAATGACTTGTCAAGACATATTACTTCACGTCATCGCAATTGATTCAGTAAACGAAACTTTAAACATCGGGAAATTTGTATTTTGTACTATTAACAAATATTTTTCTTTATGAAATTAAACGGCCATCCACCTAATTTTTTTCTTTGTGGAAATTACAACATTAATACACTATTGTTAAATGCATTTCTATTTTTTAAATATTCTGATTTGCGAATTACGTTTTTTAAATGTTAGATTGTCTGTTATGTATATGGTTTAGTTGATACATAAATTTTGTTTATTGTGTAAAAAAGATTCTTATGAGAGGTTGATGATACATGACAATAAAACCACAAATTTCGATACTTGTGTTTATGAAACAAAATGCTAAGATCAGTTGTTTCATTTCATGTTAGTAAACTGAATGTTTATTTTTTGAAGATTCCGATAGAGTACAATTATTCTCCATCGATATAAATAAATTAATTTGGTAAAACACTGAATTTCTTAACAGCTATTTTGTTTATTTGTAAAAAGATAAACGAATGATAAAAATAGATACATTTTACATATGCTTGCCTGGTTGGATGTGAAGATGAAGGTGCCCTCATCATTGCTGCGCCGACATACATCTACGATTCTACGTAAAGTATCTTTATCATGGATTATTTACTTTAACAAATTATTACTTTTTCACTAATGTAGATCAACGAAAGTATTATCTTCTCAGTTAATAAAATAATTATTTTTCATAAATTGATATACCTTCCTTTAACTTAATGAAACTGTAATATTAACTACTGCATGACACGCACCTATGGGTACATCTAGAAATATAAATATATACATTTAAGGAGGTACGGTCACGAACGCACTTTTCTTACGAATTTGTTTAAACTTTGACCATAGGTTCTTTGGAATGTTATCTAAACGTTTGCGAAATTTAAAAAATATTGTCTTCTCCTGAGCTGAGTTAATTAAGATCAAAGTTGAACTCTTATACACGTAAAGCCTATCCCAAGCATAGGAAAATGTTACATTTCTAACTCTAACTCGTAAACTATTCTTACCGTTTTTTTTCAAAAACTAATATATGTTAGAATGGCGTTTCATGAAGATATTAAAAAAATGTCAGAATTTTCGTCCTCTTAGTTTGAGAATGAGAGGTATGCAAAGTTTGAGAATTTTGAATTATTCGAAAAATAAAACAAGCACGTGGTAGCCATCAGGCAACGCTGTCGGAAATTTTGTTTTTTATAAATTTACCTTTTAAGTACTAATCGATCTGTCATTTTCAACAAATGTCACGTTTTCGTTTAAAGTCAAAGTGCACAACTGTCAAAGCAGACACCATGAAAAATGCGACGTTGCCGCGTCTACGCTGAGATCTTGAGGATTTAGTGTGTACTCGTATGTATACACAACTTCTCTATGCGTAGTGTACAATCATAGCCAAAAAATTTCTCTTAGGCCTGACAGGAAATTAATGAATTAGACATTATATCGGCATAATTAACTAATTTTTGTCTTTCTTCGACGTAAATAAGTTACACAGTATCCATTTAAGGGTTATTAAAACTTATATCACTCAAACAGTATTATTTTCCGACATAGTCTTAGGACTAACTTTTTGCAGATAGTATGCGCGACCATACCTCCTTAAGCGTGTTAATTATTCCAGCGATTTCAAATTGCAAGAGAATTATTAAAAATGTTATTTTTGTAGATCAGGAAATATGTTGAAAGGCGGAAGCTGGGCTACATACTTTATTTCACTGTACAACTGTTGAAATTTCTTCTTACAATAATTCTGATGCAAATACTTCAGTTGAGTACGGCAATGACGAAACTTTGAATATCAAGGATGTAATCCTCCAAGGTATTTCTGCATCCGAAATCAAAATATCGCAACTAAAAATACGACATAAAATATTTTAAATTAAATTTCGGTACATTTTTAGATCAAGAGCTGCAGGAATTTACGGGCAAAAGCGCGATGATAAATATGATTCAACAGTATGCACTGTTGATACAAGAGCAGCTGCTATTTTGAATTTCAGCAATCTGCGGACCAAATTAAAGCAGAAAATTCAGGACTGAAACCCGGAAGAGAAGACCAAATTGAAGCAGAAAACTGAGAAGTCAAGACAGAAACCGGAACAGAAACACAAATTCGAAAAGTGTGCCCGCAGATATAAATGGAAAAAGCATTTGAATCATCATCTAAAATATGAATGCGGCGTCATTCCACCATTCGGATTTGAATTGTGTGGGGAGCTATTTAAACGGAAATCTACTATGAATAAACACGTAGATCGGGCACACCTTAAATCAAATTCACAGAAATCAAATCATAAATGCGATAAATGTTCGTTTATTTACAATCGTTTAGGTCATTTAACTAGACATAATAGATTAAATATTAGGAAATGTATACTTCTTACTATTAAATGCTTTTCTTCATGACATTAAATAGCTATGTACCTAAGATTTTTCTATGTGAAAATCACAACATAATTGCTCTATTGTTGAATGCATTCTTATCTTTTATGATATACGTATTCATTATTTACTAAAACATTTCATTACTTTTTCACTAATGTAGATTAACGAAAGGATTCTTCTGATAGTTAATAAAATAACTATTTTTCGGAAATTTAGATACCTTCCTTTAACTTAATTGATCTAATAATACCTACTGCATGATACATCCATGGGTACATCTAAAAATACAACCATAGAAATATAAGCCTGTTAATTATTCCAGTAATTTTAAATGGCAACATAATTATTTAAAATTTTATTTTTGTAGGTCAAGAAACTTCTTTAAAAATAACTACAAGAGGGAAAGGAAATCCAAAATATAGAACAGAAACCGAAGGCGGGCTACATACTTCTTTTCAATGTGTTTATTTTTTGGAATATAAACCAACTAGTGAAAATTCTTCTGACAATAATTCTGGTGCCAAGACTTCAATTGAATACGACAATCACGAAACTTTGGACATCAAGGAAGAAATGGTCCAAGGTATGTCTATATTTGCAATTAAATCGTAACTAAGACTATGAAATAAAATATTTTAAATTGAATTTTGGTAAATTTTCAGATCAAGAGCCGAAGGAAGTTAAGGGCCAAAAACGTAATGAAAAATATGATTCAAAGGTATGCATCGCAGATATAAGAGAAGCTGCTTTTTTGGATGTGAAGAAACTGCCGACCAAATTGGAGCAGAAAAATCAGGAATCAAGACAGGAACCGGAAAAGAAATACAAATGCGAAAAGTGTGCCCGCAGGTATAAATGGAAAAAGCATTTGAATCACCATCTAAAATACGAATGCGGCGTCATTCTACAGTTTACATGTCAATTCTGCGGCAGAGAATTTACAAGGAAAAGAAACATGACTCGCCATGTGGCTGTTGCACATCTTAAAACAGACTTAGAGCCATCGAAAACAAGGCATAATTGCGACCAATGTTCGCGAAGTTACATTTGGCTAACACATTTACATCGACATAAACGCTTAGAACACTCAGCTGTAAAACGACAATTTATTTGCGACTATTGTGGCCACAAAAGTAATTGGAAAAATCACTTGTCAAGACATATTACTTCATTTCATTTCAAGTAATTAAGTACACACTACTTTAGACAGTAGGAAATTCGTACTTGATAATATTAAATGCTTTTGTTTATGACATTAAATAGCTATGTACCTAAGATTTCTCTATGTGAAAATCACAAAATTATTACTCTATTGTCAAATGTATTATTATTTGTTTAAGATTCTGATTTGCGAATTACTTTTGTCAAATGTTGGATTCTCTGGTATGTACATTGTTAAGTTGATACATAAATTTTTTTCATTTCGTAAAAACTGTACGTATAAGAGGTTTGATTTCATGTTAATAAAATAAATTTTTACTTTTTGAAGATTCTGAGAGAGGAAATTTATTATCTATCGATATCAATAAACTATTTTTGTGAAATGGTGAATTGGTTAACAGATATTATGATTTTTTAAACAAAGATATACGAATGAGGAATATGGATAAATTTTATATATACACTTCCTGGTTGGACATTAAGATTAAGGTGTCTTGATCATTGCTGTGTCAACATTTATTTCTGTAAAGTGTCTTTATGGTTCATTATTTACTATACAAAATTATTACTTTTTTCACTAATGTAAAGCAACGAAGTATTATCTTCTCAGTTCATAAGATAAATTTTTTTTGGAAACTTAGATACCTTGCTTTAACTTAATCTTAATCTAATATCATCTGCTGCATGATACATCCATGGTTACATCTAAAAATACAACTATATGCATTTAACCAATAATTATTTTAAATGTGATTTTTCTAGATCAAAAAATATTTTTGGAGAAAACTACGAGGCCGGAAGGAAATCCAAAATATGGAATAAAAGCCAAAGCTGGGCTTCATACTTCTTTTCACAGTACAACTATTGAAATTTCTTCTTACAATAATTCTCGTGCCACGACTTCAATTGAGTACGACAATGACGAAACTTTGGATATCAAGGAAGAAATCATCCAAGGTATGACTAGATTTTAATCAAAATATCTTAACTAAAACCATGATATAAAAACCTACAAGTTACACTTTGGTAAACTTTCAGATGAAGAGATAGAGACCGTAGATGTAAGAGAAGCTGTTACTTTGGATGTGAACAAACTGCGGACCAAATTAAAGCAGAAAATTGAGAAATCAAGAGACGAACCGGGAAAAAACTATAAATGTGAAAAGTGTGCTAAAACCTATACACGGAAAACTGGTTTGGTTGCTCATCGAAAATTCGGATGCAACGCCATTCCACAGTTTGGATGTAAATTTTGCGGCAAACAATTTGCATGGAAAAAAAGCATGCGTCGCCACGTGGATTCGGTACACCTTAAGATAAAGTTTCAGGCATCGCAAACGAGGCATAATTGCGAAAAATGTTCCCGAACTTACTCAAGGGTAACAAGTTTAAATCAACATAAACGTTTGAAACATGCGGATGTCATACCAGAATTTACTTGTGACTATTGTGGTCAAAAGAAGCAGCTGAAATCAATCTTGTCGAAACATATTGCTTCAAAACATGTCAACCAATAGTAACGATAATGAAACTCCAACGTTTAGGAAATTTATAATACTAAAAAAAAAAGTACAACTTGGGAGTTAAAGCAACCGAATCAATTACAGAGGGGAGTACAGAGGAGACATCATCTGTCGAGGAAAAAGTTGATTTCTACTAACATAAAACCAAAGTATGTTATATCTTTAGTAGAAATCACTAAATGAGTTTCATTTAAACTTATCAGTCATAAAAATTAAGTGTACATAAAAAAATAGTGAAAATGGAAAGAATTTATCTTTTCCCTCAGACAATATCTCTGTAATTGGTGCCTTTACCTTACCGAAGGTTGTTTTTCGTGAAAAATTCTTCATAATAATCAGCGGGCTACTCGTACGTTACGAAAAAACAGGTTTTACGTTTGGGTCTGACTGACTATCGTCGTTGTAGTCGTGATTGTCGTCGTTGTCGTCGTCTACATATTACTGTTGATATTTATATCAGGGGGCTTTTTCAACAAATACAAAATTTTAATTTAATATATTTATAAAATTCTTTTAATGTAAACAATTTCTAAATTAATATAGTTTGCTATGCGTCATTACTCTTATTTGAGTCAAGGTTTACTGCATATTCTTTATATTCGTTGATGTGTATTTTTGTCAAAAGTGTAGAATCTCCTTCGAAATGGAAAATTAAAGAATAAAAATACAATTCTTATCACCATTGTCTTACGTAATGTGATTTGTTATGGGCTTTTTATTATTAATTAAATTTATCTGCTACAGGACAAGGATTAACATTATCGAAATTAATTAGTTTTAGCTATTACCTTATAATTTTCTAGATCAACAGAATTCCAAGAGTGACTTAACAAAATTCACAGGAAGATAGGATGATAGGTCATATTTTTTTACAACTACACACTTTTCTTCCGTCAATAATTCTGATGTGAAATCACTGAATACTCAATGGTTAATTCATATTTTTTTGAAAATTTCGAATGAGTAAATTCAATCGATATATAAATAAATTACTTTGGTCACATGCTGCAGTGGTTAACAGATATTTTTTTGTTTTGCAAAAATGTACGGATGAGAAAAGAAAGTTTGATAGGACCATTTTCTGTTAGATTTACTACTAAAAAAAGATTTTTTTGACATTAGTTTAATATTTATTACTGCATGAAGCTTTTCTGATTATTAATGAGTACATCTAAAAATACAACTATAGGAATTTAAGCATGTTAGTTATTCCAATAATTTCAAATTGCAACGTAATTCTTTAAAATTTTATTTTTCTAGATAAAGAAATTTCTTTTAAAAAAACTAAAAGACCGAAACGAAATCCAAAATATGGAACAGAAACAAAAGGTGGGCTACATACTTCTTTTCACTCTAGCTATTCATTCGAACATAAACCTGGTTTGTTGAGACACCAGAAGGAAGACCACAGTCTTATTTCTGACAAAAATAAATTTGACGTAAAATGTACAACTAGTCAAACTACTTCTGCGAATAAATCTGGTGACAAGACTTCAATTGAATATGATAATGACGTAGCTTTGGACATCAAGGATGAAATCGTCCAAGGTATGACTAGCTTTGGAATCAAAATATTTTGAACTAAAACTATGAAATAAAAAATTGCAAATTACATTTTCGTAAATTTTCAGATCAAGAGAAAAAGAAAATTGCGGGCCATAACCATTATGAAAAATTTGAGTCAAAAGTAACCATTGTAGATATAAGAGAACTGCGAACCCAACATAAGCGAAAAATTCAGGAATCAAAACCGGAAAATAGGTACACATGCGAAAAGTGTGCGCGAAGCTATAGCCAGAAAAGTGTTTTGAATCGTCATAAAAAATTTGACTGCGGCGTCATGCCACAGTTCAGATGTAACTTCTGTGGCAAAGAATTTAAACGGAACGATCACCTCGGTCGCCACGTGGATCTTGTACATCTTAAAACAAACTTGCAGATATCGCAAACGAGGTATAATTGCGACAAATGTTCCCGAACTTACTCAAGGCTAACAAGTTTAAATCAACATAAACATTTGAAACACGCGGATGTGATACCACAATTTACTTGTGACTATTGTGGTCAAAAAATGGATCGCAAATCAATCTTGGCGGCACATATTACTTTAAAACATGTCAAGCAATAATTATGATCGCGAAACTCCAGCATTGAGATTATTTTTAATACTAATTGAAAAAAATATATATCTTGGGAGTTAGAGCAACGGAATAAAATACAGAGGATTTTACAGAAGGGAGACCATCTGTACAGGAAACAGTCGATTTCTACTAATCTAAAACTTAAATATGTTGTTTCTTTAGTAGAAGTCATAAAATGTGTTTAATTTAAGCTTTTGATTCATAAAAGTTAAGTTTTGTGAAAAAACAGTGAAAACCTTATCCAATGTTGCTTTTGTTGGAAATTCCTGCATAAAGACTTTATTTTTTTGTTTTTATATTTTCATCATATTGAGAAGCTATTAGTTTTTTGTGAAAGCTGGCCATAGCGGATTCCACTAAATCTTCGTGTTTTGAGACTCCTGAATCCGAAAAAACAGGTTTTACTTTGGTGTTTCTGTCTGTCGTCGTTGTGATGATGGTTGTCGTTAACAACCACGTTGATATATTTATAATATTCTTTTAATGTAAATAATGTCCAAATGAATATAGTTTGCTATGGATTGTTACTCTTAAATGAGTCAAGGTTTACTGATTGATCTTTCTGTTCCTTTATGTTTCTTTTGTCAAAAGTCGAATCTCCTTCGAAATAGAAAATTAACAAAGCAAAATAAAATATTTTATCGCCATTGCGTTGCGTAATGTGATTTTGTATGGATTTTAATTACTAATCAAATATATACACTACAGGAGAAAGATTAACAATATCGACTTAACGAAGTTCATAGGAAGACAGGATGGTGGGCCATATTCTGATACATCTACTGATTCTTTTTCTGGAAATAATTCTGGTGTGAAAATCACTGAATCATACTCAACGTTTTATCCATATTTTTTGAAGATTTCGTAAGAGTAAATTTATTCTAGATATGTATGTATCAATAAATTACTTTTTTCAAATGCGGAATTAATGAAAAGATTTTTTTTCTTTGTAAAAATATATAGACGAGAAGGTATAAGTTGAGAAGCCCATTTTCTATTAGATATACAACTAAAAAATTGTTTTTCCAGAAAATTAGATACCTTCTTTTAATTTAGCATTAGTTTAATATTTGTTACTGCATGAAGTTTTTCTGATCGACCATGAGTACATAGAAAAATTCAACTGTAGGAATTTAAGCTGTTAGTTATCCCAATAATTTCAAATTTCAACATAATTCTTTACAATTTTATTTTTCTAGATCAAGAAACTTCTTTTAAAACAATTACGAGACCGAAAGGAAATCCAATGTATGGAACAGAAACAGAAGGTGGGCTACATACTTGTTTTCACTGTGGTTATTTTTTTGAATGTAAACCTGGCTTGTTGAGATACGAGAGGGAAGAACACACTCGTATTTCTGACGAAAATAAATTGGACGAAAAATATACAACTAGTGAAACTTCTGCTGACGATAAATCTGGTAACAGGACCTCAGTTCAATACGGCAATAACGAAGCTTTGGAAATGAAGGCAGAATTCACACAAGGTCTGTCTAGATTTGTAGTAAAAATATCTTAACTAAAACTATGAAATCAAAATTTGCAAATTACAATTTGGTGAATTTTCAGATCAAGAGAAAATGGAAGTTACGGGCCAAAAACGCGATGAAAAATTGCAGTCGAAAATAACCATTGTAGATGTAAGAGAACTGCGAACCCAAAATAAGCAGAAAATTCAGGATTAAAAACCGGAAAATAGGTACACATGCGAAAAGTGTGCGCGAAGCTATAGACAGAAAAGTGTTTTGAATCGTCATAAAAAATTTCACTGCGGCGTCATGCCACAGTTCAGCTGTCACTTATGTGACAAACGATTTAAGCGGAAAGCTCACGTGAATATCCATGTAGTTCACGTGCACCAGAAAGACAACTCGAACGCATTGCGAACGAGGCATAATTGCGACAAATGTTCTCGAAGTTACATTACGCTTCAAAGTTTAAATCAACATAAACGTTTAGAACATGCAGCAGTCAAACCAGAATTTACTTGTGACTATTGTGGCCAAAAAACGCATCGGAAAACTATCTTGTCGGATCATATTACTTTAAAACATCTAAAGCAAAAGTCACGATCATAAAACTGCAACATTTAGGAATTTGTTGTACTAACTGACAAAAATGTATATCTGGGAGTATAGTGCAATGGAACCAATTACAGAGGGCGGACCATCTCTGTCGCGGAAGCAGTTGATTTCTACTGGCCTAAAACTTAGATATGTTATCTCTTTAGTAAAAATCAGTAAATGCATTTCAGTTAAGCTTTCTAGTCATAAAAATTAAGTGAACGCGAAAAAATAGCGAAAATGGAAATATTTTTATCTTCTTCATCGGACAGTATACTGTACTATAGGTTCTCCCTCAATAATTGGTTCCTTTACTTTATCAAAGATTTATTTTTGTGTTTGTTCACAATAATCAACGGTTTATGAGTACACTATTCTTTTCTGAATGTTTTATCGATAATTAAACAAATGATTGTTTTTCGGGAGAATATGCATACCTAAGATTGCTTTTTGTGAACATTTTTTAATCAACAGTTTAGTGCATTATCATTTTTTTGATGTTCAGAAAGAATAATTCTAGTCTTCAGCAAAATCAGGATGAATCATTTTTCCAAATCTTAAACTCATTAAAAATATTAAAATACATACTGTTTGCTTACAAAAAAATACGTATTGTACGTTACAGACATTGTTTAATTTGATTTACTGACAAGTGATACTACTCAATTAATCATCAAGGAAAGCATGTACAGTTTAATTTCTTTTACAAAATTGTGTACATTGTATTCGCACCTTCTTTCATTCCGAGTAACTAAAATAAAAATATTTCTGCGTTTGAAAAACCATCTTTTATTTTCCAATTGATTCCAAATTCACCCAATTATTCCTTTATGTTCTTCAACTGTAAAAATTGATGCTCCTGAAAATAAAATACTAAAAATTTATGGAATCTTACATAAGAAATTCAGGGTTATATCTTAGTGTTATAACATCAAAATGTTAAAGAAACTTTTTTAAAATAAATGGTGCAATTATTTTTCTTACATGTTTTTCAAAATTTTCGTTCCAAATATATAAATTTTAGTACAATTTAGTTATTTATAAGGTTCTAACTTGAAAATTAATAATTATACTTAATCTTAATCTAATACTTTTATTAACTGCTGCATGATACATCCATGGGTACATTTAAAAATACAACTACATACATTTAACACATAATTATTTTAAATGTGATTTTTCTAGATCAAAAAATATTTTTAAAGAAAACTACGAGGCCGAAAGGAAATTCAAAATATGGAATAAAAGCGAAAGCTGGGCTTCATACTTCTTTTCACAGTACTATTGAAATTTCTTCTTACAATAATTCTCGTGCCACGACTTCAATTGAATACGACGATGACGAATCTTTGGAAATCAAGGAAGAAATCATCGAAGGTATGACTGGATTTATATTCAAAATATCTTAACTAAAACCATGATATAAAAACCTACAAGTTACACTTTGGTAAACTTTCAGATGAAGAGATAGAGACCGTAGATGTAAGAGAAGCTGTTACTTTGGATGTGAACAAACTGCGGACCAAATTAAAGCAGAAAATTGAGGAATCAAGACAGGAACCGGGAAAAAAATATAAATGCGAAAAGTGTGCTAAAACCTATACATGGAAACGTAGTTTGATTGCTCATCAAAAATTCGAATGCTACGTCATTCCACAGTTTGGATGTAACTTTTGCGGCAAGCAATTTACAAGGAAAAGAAGCATGCGTCGCCACGTGGATTTGCTACACCTTAAGACAAAGTTACAGACATCGCAGACCAGGCATTATGACGAAAAGTGTTCTAGGATAACTTCTTTAAGTAAAAATAGATCTTTAGAACACGCAGCAGTCCAAGCAAAATTTACTTGTGACTATTGTGGTCAGAAAAAGCATCGGAAATCAATCTTGTCAAAACATATTTCTTCAAAACATGTCAAGTAATAATGACGATCATGATACTCCTACATTTAGAAAATTTGTGATACTAAATAAAAATGTACACCTTGGGAGTATAGACCAACGGAATCAATCACAGAGGGGAGTACAGAGGAGAGTTCATCTGTCGAGGAAAAAGTTCATTTCTACTAACCTAAAACCAAAGTATGTTATCTCTTTAGTAGAAGCCATTAAATGAGTTTTATCTAAAATTTTAAGCGATAAAAATTAGTGTACGTAAAAAAATAGTGAAACTGGAAAGAATGTTATCTTTTCCCTCAGACAATAGGCTCCCTCTCTGTAATTGGTGCCTTTACCTTACCGAAAGTTGTTTTTCGTGAAAACTTCTTCATAATAATCAGCGGGTTATTTGTACGTTATTATTTTTCGTTTTTATATTCTCATCATAATGAGAAGGTTTTTTGTGAAAGCTGACTATAGTAGATTTCACTAAATCTCCGCGTTTTGAGACCGACTGTATAAAAAAAAAACAGGTTTTACGTTTGATTCTGACTATCGTCGTTATTGTCGTAATTGTTATCGTTGTCGTCGTCTACACATTACTCTTGATATTCATATCAGGGGGCTTTTTCAACAAATATCAAATTTTAAGTTTATATATTTATAACATTCTTGTAATGTAAACAATTTCTAAATTAATATAGTTTGCTATGCGTTATTTCTCTTATTTGAGTCAAGGTTTACTGCATGTTCTTCATGTTCGTTTATGTTTATTTCATCAAAAGTGTCGAATCTCTTTAGAAATAGAAAATTAAAGAATCAAAATAAAATATTTTATCGCCATTGCGTTACGTAATGTAATTTTCTATGGGCTTTTTATTATTAATTAGATGTATCTGCTACAGGACAATGAATAACATTATGGAAACTCACTAATTTTATCTTTTACTTTATAATTTTCTAGATCAACAGAATTGCAAGAGTGACTGAACGAAATTCACAGGAATTTGGGATGATAGGCCATATTTTTGTACAACTACAGACTTTTCTTCTGTCAATAATTCTGATGTGAAATCACTGAATACTCAATGGTTAATTCATATTTTTTGAAAATTTCGAAAGAGTCCGTGAGTACATCTCAAAATACAACTATAGGAATTCAAGCATGTTAATTATTCCAGTAATTTTAAATTGCAAACACAATTGTTTAAAATTTTATTTTTCTAGATCAAGAAGTTTCTTTTAAAAAAACAACGAGACCGAAACGAAATCTAAAATATGAAACAGAAACAAAAGGTGGGCTACGTACTTCTTTTCACTCTAGTTATTCATTCGAACATAAACCTAGTTTGTTGAGACACCAGAGGAAAGAACACAGTCTTATTTCTGATAAAAATAAATTGGACGTAAAATGTACAACTAGTCGAACTACTTCTGTGAATGAATCTGGTGCCAAGACTTCAATTGAATATGATAATGACGTAGCTTTGGACATCAAGGATGAAATCATCCAAGGTATTACTAGATTTGGAATCGAAATATTTTAACTAAAACTGTGAAATAAAATAATTCGAATTACATTTTGGTAATTTTTCAGATCAAGAGACGAAGGAAGAAAAGGGCCAAAAATCTTATGAAAAATTTGCGTCGAAAGTCTCCACCATACATCAAGGAGAAGATGATATTTTGGATGTTAAAAATAAACAGCGAACCCGAAATAAGCAAAAAATTCAGGAATCAGAGCAGGAACCGGAGAAGAAGTACAAGTGCGAAAAGTGTGCCCGAAGCTATGGGCATAAA
>CAKNWT010088360.1:0-11069 GCA_932066315.1 Andricus coriarius | reverse complement strand
AGATCTCAGAGCCCAGAATGGAAAATAGGGAGATTTTTCACGAATATAGGAGAATAATAGGACAATAATTTCCTTCAAATAAAATTAATGTATAGGTAAAATTATAAAATTATAAAATATAGGTAAAATTGGTAAGATTAATATGAAGCTTAGAATTTTAAATCGAAATATATTGCATTTTCAACAAAATAGTTGAATTTTCAAACAAATTAATTTTAGACCAAACAGTAGCATATACAACTCAATGGTTGAACTATTAAACAAAAGAGGCCAATTCTAAATCAAATAGTGGATTTTTCAACCTTCAAAGACGAAGTTTCGACAAAACATTTGACTTTCGAATGAAAAAGATGAGTCTTTAACAAAATAGTTGAATTTTCAACGAAATAATTAAATTTTCAACAAAATACTTAAATTTTTAAACAAATAGTTGAATTTTCAACCAAATGGCCAAATTGTTATACAAAAAAGATTAAAGTTCAACTAAAAATAGTTTCGTTTTCAACCAAATAGTTGAATTTTGAAGTAAAAAAAACACAATTTTTTATAAGGTATTTTTTACAAGATCAAAATAATTTACAAAAAGAGATGAATTTTTAGACCAAAAGGACGACCAAAAGTAGTCGAGTTTTCAATAATGAAGATTCATTTTCTACCAACAAAAACATATTCACCATAAAATACATCAATTTTCAACCAAATTGTTGAATTTTAAACTAAAAGCAAATAATTTTCAACCAATAATGAAATAGTAAAATTATCAGTTAATAAAATTAATTTTCAATAAATAAAACGAATTTTCAACAAATTAAATCAGTCTTCAAACAATGAAATGAATTTTTAACAAAGTAGTTTAACTTTCAACCAATTAGGTAAATTTTCAACCAAAAAAGGCGCATTCTCAATTAAAACTTTAAAAGTTGATTTTTAAACTAAAAACGATCAATTTTCAGTTAAGAAAATTAGTTTTAAACTAGAAGAAAAACACAAAAATTGAAAGTTCAGAAAATTAATTTTTAGAACCATAACGGCCTAGCGGAACCTCTAAACAATATTTTTTTAAAGAAAATTTATGACAGTTCTTATCAAAAGTAATCTTACCAAAAGGAAGAAATTTAGGGGGTAGCGTTTGGAAAATTCAAAAACACACATTTTTTGTGTACCCTACATTCTACATGTGATGTCACATTCTGCGTTAACTCCTCCCCCCTACGTCACTAGTCGTCACAAAAACTGTTAACCCTCACCCAGTGTTGGGTAAGTTACTTTTCTTTGAGTAACTAGTTACAGTAACATTACTTGTAACTGTAACTAGTTACAATTACTAGATAAAGTAACTTAAAGTTACCTAAAAAGTTACTTTTTCATTTCCTTAATTTTACAATTTAAAAATCAACATAAAAACTTAGGCCGAGTCTAAAGTGACGGACTGTCCGTACTTTTAGCTTGGGTAGACTAAAAGTACGGACTGTCCGTACGTTTAGCTCAGCTAGACTAAAAGTACGGTCTGTCCGTACATTTAGCTTTGACTACACGTCCGGGATAAAAGTACGGACAGTCCGTACTTTAGACACTTGGAAAGAAAAGTCAAACCCGAATTTTTTATTAATTTAAATTTTTTGACTGTCGAAGGCAAGTTTGAAAATTTTGGTTGAAAAGTTATAAAAAATTTTCAATGTTTGACGTTGGAAAGGGGCAGGGGTTTGACTAACATTATTTCTGTGACCTTCCCGCTCCTCACGAGATGTTGAAAAGGGGTAGGGGTTTGACTAACATTATTTCTGTGACCTTCCCGCTCTTCACGAGACGTTGAAAAGGGGTAGGGGTTTGACCAACTTTATTTCTGCGGCCAATCACAGGGATGCCTTCCCGCTTCCACGAGACGTTGGAAAGGGGTAAGGGTTTGACCAACATTATTTATGTGACCTGTCCCGGGGGGCCTTCCCACCCCCCACGAGACGTTGGAAAGAGGTATGGCTTTGACCAACATTATTTCTGTGACCAGTCACAGGGGTGCCTTCATCACAGTCACAGGGGTGCATTCCCGACCCCCACGAGACGTTGGAAAGGGGTAGGGATTTAAAAAAAATTACTTCTGTGACCTATCACAGGGGAGCCTTCTCACCCCCACGAGACATTGGAAAGGGGTAGGGGTTTGACCAAATTTATTGCTGTGGCCAGTCACAGGGATGCCTTCCCGCTCCCACGAAACGTTGGAAAGGAGTAGGGGTTGGACCAACATTATTTCTGTGACCAGTCACAGGGGTGCCATAATCACAGGCACAGGGGTGCCCCCCCTCCCAAACACTCGAGACGTTGGAAAGCGGTAAGGGTTCAGCCAACATTATTTCTGTGACCAGTCACAGGGGTGCCATCATCACAGTCACAGGGGTGCTATTCCACCCCCACGAGACGTTGGAAATAGGTAGGGGTTTGACGAAAAACGTACGGACTGTCCGTATAGCTGGAACTGATCATATGAAGTGTCCGCACTTAAGGGACTACCAAAAACTCAATTTAAAAAAAATTAGGCACTAGTTAAAGTACATAAAAATACACAGTAAAAATTTGTCTGGATTTAAGACTTCATCTCTGAAATGTTTAAAAATTCGGAAATAAAAAATTTTTTTGTATGATTCGATTTGAAACGCTTTAAGTTCAACTCATTTCTCAATTCATTTCAAGTAAAAATATTGCATTTTTCAACCAAACAGTTCTATTTTTAACTAAAAAAAATGCAATTTTTTACCGGAAGAAATTAATTTTCAAACCAAAAAGTACAATTCTGAGTAAAAGAGTTTACATTTTCAAGCCACAAAGATGACTTTTCAACAAAAGAGTTACTTTTCAACTAAATAGTTGAACTTTCTACTTAATAGTTCATTTTTAAGAAAATACATGAATTTTCAACCAAATCGTTGAATTTTCATAACAAAAATATGAATTTCGAACAAAAAAGTTAATTTTCAACCAAATAGTTGATTTTTTTTTTCCATTTTCAAATCCAAAAGAAGATTTTTCAACAAAAAAGTTAAATTTTTAAGAAAAAAGTTAACTTTCAACCAAATTGTTGAATTTTTATAACGAAAGTATGAATTTTGAACTAAAAGTTAATTTTCAACCAAATAGTTGAATTTTTTTCCATGTTCAAATCCAAAAGACGAATTTTCAACAAAGGATTTAAATTTTTAAGAAAAAAAACGAATTTTCAACAAAATAGCTGAATCCTCTACAGAAATTTGTTTACCAAATGAGATGAATTTTCATAGACCATCTGCGACGTTTACAACCGGGTTGTGTATTCGCTGCGTTTTAACTAATGTCGAGCAGGAGGTTTGACGGGTGGGTTTCTTCGAGAAAGAGCCAAACTCTTAATTTATTGCTTATGAAAATAGTTTAAATAATTAATAAATCTTGGAAATTTAAAAAGCATTATCGACAGAAGTCATCGGAAAGGCATTCTTAGTTAATTCTGTAAAAAATTCACCCTATTCGTTGATAAATAGCCAAATTCTGATTTTTTTATAAAAAATATTTAAATAATGAATAATTATTGTGAATGTGCAAATTAATGTAGGAAATTCTTACTGGGAACACATACTTTGTTGCTTCCGTAAAAAAATTGAGCCTATTCCTCTGAAAATAGCTAAACTCTGAATATGTTTATGCAAATTGTTTAAATGATTAATAATTATAAATTTGCGAAATATCGCAGTGAATAGTCCTCGAAAAGACTTTCTTAGTTGCCTCCGTTAACAATTTAAGATATTCTTAGTTCATTCTGTAAAAAAAAATTTAATAATTCTTGTAAATTGACAAAGCAACATAGAATAGAGTCATCAGGAAGACATTGCTAGTTGACTCCGTAAACAAATTGAGCCTATTCATTAAAAAATAGCCAAAGTCTGAATTTTTTATGGAAATTGTTCAACTAATTAATAATTCTGGTAAATTTACAAAGCAGTTGAGTCCGCAAACAAATTGTGCCTATTCCTTGAAAAATAGCCAAACTCTGAATATGTTTATAAAAATGGTTTAAATAATTAATCATTATTGTAAATTTGCAAAGTATTGCAGAGAAGAGTTTTATTGGAAATACATTCTTTTTAATTCCGTAAACAAATTGAGCCCATTCGTTAAAAAAAGGGCAAACTCTTAATTCTTTGAAATAATCAATAATTCTTAGGAATTTGCAAAGCATCATACAAAAATGTCATCGGGAAGATATTGTTAGTTGTAAAAAAATTGAGCCTAATCGTTGAAAAACTGCCAAAAGCCTATTCACTGAAAAATAGACCATTTCTGTAAAAAATTGAGCCTATTTGTTGAAAAATAGCCAAAAGCCTATTCCTTGAAAAATAGCCAAGCTCTGAATTTGTTTATGAAAATTGTTCAAAAATAAATAATTATTAAATTTGCAAAGTAAAGCAGGAAAGTCATCGGAACATTAAAAAAATGTAAACTCTAAATTTACTTATGAAAATTAGTTAAATAATTAATAATTCTCGGGAATTCACCAAGCAGAGATTGATCAGCAACCTGGGTCGGAGCAGTGTTGCGGAATGAACGTGTTATTTAAATAAAGGACATATATACCCATCCATACGTCCCACTGCCCCTAAAAGGGTTAAAGTCACTAAAATTAAAGTTCCAAGTTACTGCAAAAATCGTTATTAAGTTACGTTACAAGTTACTTTTTAAAATAGTAACGAAGTTACCCTAATAGTTAAAGTCAAGGTGGCTCAGACGATAGCGCGTCAGACTTCCATGCAGGAGGTCTGGGGTACGATCCCTGAGCCGGTACCAATGGATATTTCTCTATGTACTTCTACCGGGGCCCCTCAGAAAAAGCTGGTGTCGTACCAAGGATAAATGGGCCTCTCGATAGCCCAACCTTGGGGGACGATCCCGATTTTGAGAAGACTCGAAAATGAGTCAGCGTTCTTTTTGCGGTTGGGGCACCTACGGGGGAACCATGCTCGATCGTCGCTGGACGTCTTCGAGTAATGAACACCCACACAGATACACTTACATAACACACCAGGCCAGTGCTGCGAATCTGTACATCTGACAATCTCACAGATGACCTTAGAGGGATCGCTCCGTCCACCCTAGTCTAGCCGTATTGTCTTTTTGCGGCCTGCTAGGGAGGCTGCCGAATGGAAGAGTGGGTGAGGACCACTTTCCCTAATCAACAAAGAAGGACGTTATTTACTGTGCGATGCCGATAGGTGCGCCTGGCACCTGAGAGGTATATTTTAAGAACGTTGGTAACAACGTAACCCACCAAGATCCAAAAACACTCGGCGAAGATGGCCGGATTCGGAGTTATTGCCTTGAGAATAAACAAGGGTGTGGCCCCCACCCACATTACAAAACAAAACTAAAACTACCCTAATAGTTACAAATTACTCAACATTTAAGTAACTTATAGTTACTTGTAACAAGTTACTTTATAGTTACTTGTAACAAGTTACTACCCAACACTGCCCCCACCCCCTGACAGTGTGACGTAGTTTTTGAACGACCCCTTATTAACTGTTAATTGATTTTAACATAATAACTATTTTCAGCTTAAAAATGATTATCATTGTAAAATAAATAACATGAACATTATTACGTTTTAATTAGTTAAATTGCAGCCTTACTCTGCAGGAAAGCACCAGGTTTTCGGAAAAAAGTTGTAATCTTGAGGAAAGAGTTTTAACATTCGATTGAGGTTTCTAGCTAAAAGATCCTTCCTACATAATTCTGTCATTCCAGGAAAATGATTAATTTTTTGAAACCTTTTCATATCTTTTGCTCTTTCGACGCTTACACTCAAATCAGTCCAGTAAAGATTCCAACTACTATCTTCGGTTACTTCCCTCATGCCGAATCTTGCTGCCACTCGCCTAATTACTTCGTATTTACAATTACTTGTACAAATACTTAAACACCTGTATAATGGAATTTAAATAGAAAAATGGACTTGAAAAAAATGGTATTGAGAAAAATTAAATAGGATTTTCACAATTACCTTTTTTTCTTTTTCTTTTTCGCCTTGGATAATGTCTCCTCTTCGCCTTCATTTTTTTCGGGATTCGTTTCGCCGAGTTGAAAATTTCCTAAAATTGGAATTAGAATTACTTTGGAAAAATAGTCATAGTATTGTGAAAATTGTTACTATTTCTAATTCATATCAGTTTTAGCTTTTAAAGCAAGGTAAAAAATTTATATAGTGAATTCTGAATTTAAAAATGTTAAATTTATTAAATAGGAATGCTTTCATTAATTTTTTCTTTTAATAAAATTAAATGTGATAAAATTTAAGATGTATTTTCTTCCAGGAAATCCAATTCTCAATCTTAATTATGTATATAATAAAATTTTTTTTATAATAATAGAAATAAATTTTCTAGATAGAAAATTTAGTTAACCCTTTGCGGCGCAGTGGTAACCCAGATTACCACCTTTGTTATTAACAACTTTTTTCTCTAGATTCAATGTTTTTGAAGTAATAACAACAATTTCCTTTTGTTATCGTGTTTGAAACATTGCAGAATTAAAAAAAATAATGATGAACGTATTGAATGAAATTATAAATAGTTATAAATAAACAAATTTTGAAAATCGCTCTTTTTTACGAAAGAATTCGGTTTTGAACGACGTATTAAATAAATTGGAATGAAACTTGGTACTCTAGGGTTTTTGGGATCGCTGATTATGAACCCGAAGCCAGATTTACAAAATTCAAAATGGCGGATCCGATATGGCGGACGAGTTTTCAAAAAATTGCAAACTTTTCATGAAACTTGATATCTGGGGGTTTTTGGGGTCGCTGATTACGAATCCGGAGCCAGATTTGCAAAATTCAAAATGGTGGATCCAATATGGCGGACGAGTTTTCAAAAAATTGCAAATTTTTCATGAATCCTTTAATTTTTTGAAAACTTGCCCACCATATTGGATCCGCCATTTTTAATTTTGGAAATCTAACTTTAGATTCGTGATCAGTGACCCCGAAAACCCACTAGGGTGAATATAACAGGAAAATTTGTTTGATAGAAAAATGTGCGCCGCAAAGGGTTAACAAATGTTTAATTTTGTACATTGTAGAATGTATCAAAAACATTTACCTTTGAAAAATTTTATATACAAAGTTTAGAAAATAAAAGTGTTAAGAAGCACTTTGAAATTAAAAATTACTTATGATTAAATTAAACATGTAGATTTTTAAATCATCAAAAATTGTAATTGATTACGAAACATTAATAACATTTAACGCTTGAATCAGAAGTCAAAATTTAGTCTGTCAAACTATTCAATTCAATTTTATTCTCACAGGTATGCCCTGTTCTGGGTTTTTGCATATGCAATATATATGTAGTAGACATTTCGAGGTTTTAGGCAGTCGGCCGACTGCCTAGGCATTCAGCCGACTGCCGGCGTTGAGAAGAATTTGGGTCGAAATCTGTACCTGGCGTCCAAGTGTCTGCTTTATTCTGGCATTCAGAAGAATACATTCACCATTTTTCTAAACGCCTCACGCGTTTCACACAATCAGGAGAATCCAACCATACATTATTAAAACACACAATAAATGGCAATATCTAACAATTTATTTATTTTTTTTAATATAATTAATGTAATACATTTTTACAAAATAATCACACTAATGATTTTATGTCGTACATTTAAAAAGTATAATTTTCAAGCGAAAAAGTCAAATTTTCCACAAAAAAGATGAATTTTCAACCCGACAATATGAATTTTTAACAAAAAAGTTAACTTTCAACCAATCAGTTGAATGTTCAATAAAAATATTGAAATTTTTAGTTAAAACAGTTAATTTTTAACAATAAAAAAACGAATTGTCAACTTAGAAGATTAATTTTCTAACAAAAAGACGAATTTTCAACAAAATACATACATTTTTAACCAAATAGTTGAATGTTCAACAAAGTAGTTGAATTTTTAGTCGAAAAAATTAATTTTTAACAACAAAAAAACGAACTTTTAATTTTTAACGCAAAATGTAATAGTTGATATTTTAATTTAAAATAAACAACATTTGGATTTAACCAACAAAAACGAACATTTAATAAAATACTTAAACCCTCAACTAAAAAAGATTAATTTTTAACCAAACATTTAAACTGTTAACCAAAAAATTGATTTTATACCAAAAAAAGATGTATTTTCAACAAAATACATAAATTTCCAACCAATTAGTTAAATTTTCTACCAAATTGTTGAATTTTCGAGCCGAGAATATGAATTTTTAACAAAAAAGTTCATTTTCAACCAATCAGTTAATTTCAAACCAAAAAGGATTAATTTTTATCCAGACACTCGCATTTTTTACCGAAAAAAGTGAAATTTCTACAGAAAGAAATGAATTTTCAACCAACAAACATTTTTTAGTCAAGAAAAAAAAAATTTTAATAAAATTGTTGAATTCTTAAGCCAAAAAGACGAATTTACAACGAAATAGTTGAATTTTTAACCAAAATTTATGACTTTTTAACCAAATTGTTGAATTTTCGACAAAGTAATGGAATTTTGAACCAAATAAAATTTGTAACCAGAAAAGATAATTTCTTAACCGAGTAAGGCTTGTAATTATTAGATAAAAAAATCACGAAAAAATCATGAAAAGTCATTTATAGTAATTAAATAATGAATTTATATTAATTATTATTACAAATTACAAGAAAGTATCCACTTTGAAGTAAATGGCAAATTGTGTATTTTTTAATTAATGGCTAAATGTATAATTTAATATGCTCTATTTCAACGAATTTTTTGCTATTTTACGTTATAATATTTATACTAAATACCACAAAAAATGTGTTAAGAGTTCAAATTATGCATGTTAAATGGAAAATTTTGTTTTTAATTTTGTCTGTAACTGAATTGCAAAATAAAAATAAAATTTTTACCGTTTTCCTATAATTAAGTAAATTTTTTTAAAATATCAAATACGTATATCAATTTAAATTCATAATTGCCTAAATTTAAAGTTGTTCATTTCGCTGTAAATTTAAAAATTGATCAACTTTGAAACTTGAATTTGAGACTTTTAATTTTTAGTCGTCTAATTTAAAAAGTTTACAATTTCAAATTGATGTGAAACAGTTCAATTTTCAATGCTTCACTTTCAGATTTTCTAATTTAATAACTTGTATATTTGGGGAAGGTTTCTAATTTTCAAATATTCCATTTGAATCATACGTCAGTTTTAATTCGCGACATTTTAAATGATTTTTTTTGAACAAATTGTTTACTTTTTAAAGCCTAAAATTTAAAATCGTTCAGCTTTGAATTCATTCAACTAAAAATTTATTGAAAGTTCTTTCACTAATGTTTTAATTTTAAATTGATGTCTTGACAATTAAAAATTTTTTCAATTTTTAAAGCCTTCAATCCAAGGTGATTTAGTTCAGAATAATAATGAAAAATAATATATTTATTTACTTTTGTGATTTTTAACGCTTGCCCCATAAAAATGATTAATTTTAGGTCTTTTATTTTGTAATTTTTTAAATATTTGCGACAATTGAATAGTTCGAATTTCCAGTTTTTTTAATTTTAACTCATTGACTATCAAATCATTCATTTAAAGCTTTAAATGTTGCTTCAAATGCTATATTTTTGAAATAGTTAAAATTGTTTACGTTTGAACTTTCATTTAAAGCTTAAATTTCTTTATTTAAAAATTTTAAAGTTTGAAAATAGATCATTAAAATATGGTGCAAAAATAATAATTATACGTACGTTCTTAAGCTTCATTTAAAAAAAATGTTTTTACTTTCGGACCCCAAAACAGGTATTTCGGACTAATTTTCAAACCTTGGCTAATAATGTGAGTTCTCAACAAATTTCTATCAATTTAAATTTTTTTTTTTAAATTCCCATTTCTCACCTTTACAATTTGAACTTCGGGCTCCTTCATTGCTACCACTGCCTTCACTTTTGGGTACAACAGGTGCCTTATCATGCTTATCGTCTTGGCAGAAATTCTTATAAGACTGTTTAATAACTGAGGAATCCCCAGAGACGATAATTTTTTTATTCTTTTCTTTGAAGATACTTTTGGAAAAGTGGATTTCGACGAGGGAATTGGACTCGCTGCTGTTTTGGCTCTGCCCTCGAGGTTTTGTTTCGCCTCCATCGTTTTCCGATTTTTTCAAAACCGCCAGAGTTCGTTTATTCCCTCCGGCCGAATTCGTGACCATCCTTTTACATTATTTTCAAAATTCCTTGTACCGGACACAACCTACCAAGAATTGCATTCCGCTAGCCTCTTTGACACATCCCTCTCTAAAATACATCAAGCTACACTGTAAATTCGTCAAAAAAATAATGCTCTTTCGATACAATTTTGTCAAAGCAAAAGAAATGAAAAAAAATCACTGGAAATTTTTCAGCAATTAACAGATCCGAATTGATCCTTAATTGATCCTTATTTGCAATCAGATTTCATTTGCCCGGTAACTCTTCTAAGGAAGTGTTATTTGACACTTGACGCAACTTGCTTCAGCTTGCATGCAATTTTTAGGGAGAAAAGTTTATCGATGTATCGTTTTACTGTTTTAGTTCTCTAAAAAATAGGGTTAAGATATTAATTTTTTGCACAAAATGAACAAGAATTTACAAAAGTCTCCAGTACCTTTAATTAAAGTTTCGGGTTATACTTTTTTTATTATTATGCCATTAAGCCATTTCCCTTTTGGGGTAGCGTGACTCACTCCGTGATACTTATTTAAATAACACGTTCGTTCTGCAATACTACTCCGACCCAAGTTGCTGATCAATCTCTATAACGATCACCCCAAGTGAAGAGCCTCACATAGTCATCATGTGAAGCTCCCCACTCGGGCCCATTAGTATCCAAGTTCTTTTGTTTGATGCGTCATACACTCTGCTGACACTCTTTTTATAAACTATTTGTCGCCACGCTTTTTCGTCCTGGCATACCTCTCTATCTTCCTTCACGTCCATGCATTTTTTCATGCAAGCTATTGTGTTTCTATGGCTTCTTATGTCTCTTCGAATTAGGGTTTCATTTACACATTCTAACCATT
>CAKNWT010088355.1:0-11298 GCA_932066315.1 Andricus coriarius | reverse complement strand
AAATTAGTCAAAGTAGGCGTTGAGCGCATACAAGGGCGGGTTTCACAGCCTATTAATACGTTAATTTAGTGTTAATAGAATCTTAAAAAAATTATTTTTTATGTTTTGTGAAAGAAATGTTGTAAAAAACATTTTACAACAAAAAATTTGAAGTTTTTTACATTCTCATTCTAATGAGAAGGTACTGGCTTTTTTTTAAATTATGAAAAAAAATCTCAAATTATTTTTTGAAATAATTTTCCTTAAAAATAAAACTTAATTAAGTCGTTTAAACCTCCTCTTCTAATAGTTTCCCTCCCCAATTCCACCTAAATTCCCCTCCTTTCACTTGCCGTCCCTGAAAAAATACGACGGACGGACACCCGACTGAATCTATAAGAGTTTCTGCCCGGGCTACGAAGCCCTAAAAAAGAAAAATGATTCCTTTAGTTCAGAAGGAATCATTTTGTCCACTTCTTTGCTTTATATTAATCAATTCCTGTGTTTAGTTGAATAATATTCACGATTTTTCCAGTTTTTATAAATTTCTACTTTTTTACCCTTCTTAATTCTCATTTCATAATTGGCTTTCTTTAACCCTTATTTTACGTTTTATATAACGTTTTTACGTATATAATGCGTCATTAAGGTACATAAATGTTTAAAAAATGTACTGACTTATCAAAATTTTTCAAAGTAGTATTCATATGCACGTTATAAAAAAAATAATGAACTTAAATCTTAGCAGTGACTTTTATTTCTGAAGTTAATAAAAATCGATAGGTTTTGCTAAATGTGACAATTATCCCGTCTTAGATACCTCTTCCCAATTTGATGGAAAAATTGTGATTTCCTCGCACTTGAGTTAAAAATTTACTAAGAGGAATTTTTTTTAACGAAACAAGTGATTTATTTCACCTATTTATTTTATTAAGCTATTAGTATTTTCTAACACATCTTTAAAATTGCGAATCCATGAATATCTTTTGCCATTTTACAGAAATAGCATCAGCTGGCCCACGAGATAAAATCAGAATGCAAAAAGCAACGATAATGGGACTATCAGGGGATCCTCAAATGAAGAGTTATACTATTCATGAAGAGGAAGATAAAATACTAATGCTTAGAAACCCTCCCGCTAAACCCCGTGCTCTTTCTAAACGTAATTATAAGAATAATCCACTATGGAGCAATTACAAACGTAGCAATAAAAATATACCATATCCATATCAAACAAAAACAGTTCAGGGTAGTCATGTAAATGGCCCTAATTTTCAACAAAATGATCCAAATTTACAAAATAATCATGGACCTCTGAAAGTCCCTAAGATTCTTCCAAATTCAAGTATCCGGGATAATCATCCACACACTAATCCTCAAGAGTCGTCAGCGGATGAAGCTTACCGTGTGTATCAAGAATTTTATATCCAACATCGTCATCCTTGAGCTTTTGGATCCGGCCATGAAAACTAATACTGTCAGTTAAATAAGACAACTAACTGTATTAAAAATCAATATACCATTTTTCATACAACAATAATGTAACGCAAAAGCGTTCTTCCGTCGTTTAAGACTCGTCTACTGTAAAGTAGAACACTCGTTTCTACTGCAAACAGCCGTCTATTTCAAATATTTCTATTTTCAAATTATTTTTAATGTAATATTTTTTACAATAAAGACATTTTTTCTGACAATATTGTGTTTATCTTATTTTATTCTCAATAAACTTTCTTCATTATATAATGTAGCAGGGGTCATGAAAAACGTTTTTTACTTTTTTAAATCCTCATTTAACCGTAATCGGTGTACACTTTACATCTAAATCAGTAAGAACTTGACAGATGTAATTAATTCAATAAGTTTTCACTAACAAATCAGTAATTTATCCTGCTAAAATAATCGATTTAGCAGGTGAATCAGTTAATATTTCTTTTTGTAATTAGAATTCACTTGAAATGACTGATTTTATGTCAAATGATTAGCTTGTTTTGACTGATTAGCTAGTCGTCGAATCCGCATTGTTTAAAACAGACAGTGTGTTCTTAAGTGGAGTAAAAATATGTTTTTCAAGTTAGTTAACTGCTTGAATATGAGGGTCCTGTCTACATTTATAACCTTTATAATTCTTGATATGGGTAAATTTATCTGATCAGATGAATCTGTCATAATTTTAAGGAAATAAAATTTTCTAATTCAAAAAACATATCTTGCTGCGAATGTTGCATACGTCTGTTGAATGTTTCGACAACGTTGGTTTTTTTCTGTCATGCCAGTTATCATATGTCACAAAAAGAAAACTCACGTTTTTATACATAATTTTTTATAATAATAAACATATTTTAAGAAATAATGGTTTATGTACAATCTGGGGTACATATAATTCCAAAACCTATAAATCGTTAATTCGGAGTTTCATTTAAAGGCAGTTGGAAGGTAAATATGTTTTGAAACTCAGGAGTTTTTTATCTAACAGAATTGGAATGGTGAGTTAAATCAAAAATCGAATTTTCAACTTAAGACGAATTAGTGCTGAATTGAAACCTAAAAACTTTTGCTGAAAAATATTTGTAGGTTCCGAGAAAATTTAGGTAGAAATCAACTGTCAATATCATTCGATATTCAAATATTATTATTCTGTTAATATTCGGCAAATATAGACCATCTGTGAGCATCTGGATGGTTTGATCGGATAACAAGAATTATGTGTACCAGCAGATGTTTCTCATGATTTGGTAGTTGGCTAGCTACCACAACGCCACTAATTTGCAACTATTGAGAAGAAATTTCAATTTGAATTAAATATTAGCAAAAAAATCTTATAATAAATAATTAATTTCAGACCTCAGTATAATATTTTTGATTAAAATAGATTTTCATCCACTGCACGTTTTCATTAACATTGCTCTTATAACTTTGAGATACCCAATAGTTCGCGTTTCAGGTGGCGCTGTTGTCAGAGTCCAAGAGGTACCCTACACACGTATAGTGTTTACTTGTTAGCGTTCAGAGTGCAGATATTTCATGTCAAATTTAATTTACGAATATTTGCATAAATTACAGAAACACCAAAGATGCTCTAAGCTATTTTATTCATTACACTTTTACTATTTCGAAATAAATTTTATTCTTGCAAATTTATAAATCTCATTTGTCTTGAACAGGAATATCAGGTATTAACCTCAGAGGAACAAATGCAAAGATTCTGGGCCTTATAGGGAATGTCCTCCTTGAATTTTTTAAAAACCAGACTAGAAGATTCAAATGTTCTCAAACTGGTAACAAACTTAAGAATCATCAAGCCAGCCCAAATTTTCAACTAAACAATAAAAATGTCCATAACAATAATATACAATCAGTTACTCTTTCAAATAGTCCTAATTTTCGACAAAACGATTAAAGTTTACATAATAATCATCTACACGCTGATCCCCAAGATTCAGCAGCGAAAGAAGCTCACCGTTTATTTCAAGAATATCATCGCAAACATCGTGTTCCTCCACTTTCAGTGGAGGATGCAGCTTAACATGCGTATCAACAATTTTATAACCAACATCATCATCCTCCACATAATGAGGGTGATAATAGATCCTCCAACTCCAGCAATAGATAAAGCTTACCGTTTATTTTAAAAATATCATGACCAAAATCCTAATCCTCTACCTTTACCATCAGATGAAGCTTACCATGCGTATCAACAATTTTATAACCAAAGTCCTCATTCTCTACATAATGAGGATTATAATTGATCCTCCACCGTCAGCAGTAGACGAAACTTACTGTTCGTTTCAACAATATCATGATCAACACACCAATCCCCAAGATTTAGGAGCAGATGATGCTTACCGTGTGTGACAACAATTTTATGACCAAAGTCCTCATCCTCCACGTATAATGAAAGTCATAACTGATCCTCAATCTTCAGCATCGCATGGAGCTCATAATGCGTATCGACAATTTGCATGACAAACGAACTCATCCACCAAATAACGTGGGTCATAATAGATCCTCTACCTTCAGCAGCGGATGAAGCTTACTGTTTGTTTCAACAATATCATGGCCAACACAATGATCCCCAAGATCCAGCAGTGGATGAAGCTTACCATGTGCGACGAAAATTGTATAACCAATGTCCCCATTTCACTACATAATGAGGGTCGTAATTGATCTTCCACCATCAGCAGCGAATGAAACTTACCATGCGGATCAACATTTTTATAACCAACCTCCTCATCCTTCACAGAATGAGGGTCATAATGGATCATCTACCTTCAGCGGTCGATGAAGCTTACCGTTTGTTTAATGAATATCATGACCAACATCTTAGTCCTCCAACTTTAATAGCGGATTAAGCTCAGCATGCGTATCAACATTTTTATAACCAACGTCCTCATCATCTGCATAATAGGGGTCATAATGATTCTCCACCTTCAGCAGCAGCTGAAACTTAACGTTAGTTTTTGAACAATATCATAGCCAATACACTAATTCCCAAGATTCAGTAGCAGGTGAAGCTTACCATGTATAATAACAATTTTATGAGCAACGATCTCATCCTCTACATAACGAGGGTCGTAATGGATCCTTCACCTACAGCAGAGGATGAAATTTATTATTTGTTTTAACAATATAATGGCCAATACACTAATTCCCAAGATTCAGCAGCGAATCAAGCTTACCATGTCTAACAACAATTTTATAACCAACGTCCTCATCGCCTACGTGATGCAGAATCATAATCGTTCCTCCACCTTTCGCAGCGAATGAAACTTACTATTTTTTTCAACAACGTCATAACCAAAAAATTATTCCCCAAGATTCAGCAGCGGATGACGCTAACCGTCTGTAACAACAATTTTATAACCAACAGTATCATCCTGGAAATTCTGGATCTTGCAATAAAATCTGATACTTCCAGTTAAATAAGGCAGATATACTGAAAACAAATATACAATCTTACATACAACACTAATGTAGTTCAATGGCGCTTTCACGTCTCACTCGTTGCTATCGATGCTTCTGTCTGTCACCGTTGTCGTCCGTATACCAGATAACTTTTGAACGACTAATCGGATTAGGTTATAATTTGGCGAGTAGTTTTTATCAATTAAAATCGCGGAAGAACGACACAAGTAAAGAAAAAAATGAAAAAACAAAAGCTGTTTACCTAAAAAGATCTACAAATTTGTTATTACAGTACCCTCTCACTTATCGCGAGAGGCTGGGACTGGGATTCGCGTTAAATGAGTTCCCCCACTACATCAAAAAACTTTTTTCCCTTGCGCTTTATCCTCATATCTGATTGGTTGAGAAAATCGAATCTATTCAAAAAAGTTCATGTCAAAATTTGACAGTTGATTAAACAAATTAGAGAGAATATTCAGAGGTTATTATACTAATTTTACCTACGAATCCTAAAAAACTTAGTGTTGTCTTACAAGTGTTCTTTGAAGAAAAGTTTAATATTTGAGAATTCTGGACAGGCATTAAAGTTTTTTTCTTTTTCGGTCTAGAATTGCTAGCCATTTATGAATTAGGTACTTAAAATGAAAGAAAGAATAAAGTATTAACCTCTTAAGTAGGTTACATTGAATGTCAATATTTAGAAAAACAATTATGTTTACGCGCGAGCATTTTGTTTAATGCGTGCGCTTACGTGTGCCGGCAGTGGGAGCAAAACAATTAGGGGAAGTCGCGATAACTGGTAGTGCGATAAGTGGGAGGGTACTGTAATCATATTTAATAGGATGCGTAGTTTTTGTTTTAATCACAAAAAAAATATTAAGAACTAAAAAACAAATTTTTGGTAAAATTACACAAGATACTGTAGAGGAATTGAGCGTGTGAGTTTATGTAGGTTTGTGTGTATCATGAAGGGCGAGGTTTTTCTCCAATTGATAAAGGACCGGTATTACGATCCATTGCGAAGGATATACAAATTTTACCAAAAGTAAGATAAATAGAGAGACAGAGCCAATTGTCAGGTGGTCGACAAGCACCAGAGCTCACCCGACCGGGAAATCTAGCACTTGTAAATATAATTTGACTTTTAACTAAACTTTTAATAAATTCTCGTATATATTTTTAATTGTTATTTTATGAATTGGCCGCCAAAATACCATACGAGCCCCACCCTTGATATTACAGTCTCAGAAGTGGGATGGTACGAGTGAATTGAGTCGAGGAAATTGAAAATGTTCGGCAACTTTACAGAAATACGCTGATCCCCAAAAGTACGCCAAACTTAGTGTAGTTTTGAGTTGCAACAAAAATGAACTTCGCAGGATCATTTTCAGAATCAAGGGAAAATCCATCATTTTCAGACTGTTTCTTTCTCATTTCGAGTATCGTGAAGCATTGGGCTGAATGTTTAGCCAACTGTGAAGACGATTTTGTTCTCTGTTATTTGAAAGAAAAATAATGGTTATGGCCTGATTAATTATAATAATAATTCCCTAATTTTAAATTTCTTTGAATTTCACAGCGCGTCTTAGTCACACAAAATAAAATTTGTACTTAGTAGTACAAGTCTTAGGTTAGTCACGACCGACTTGATATATATTCTAAAGCCAGGAAATCGCGTCCAAGTCATGAACGTCTGCATGCACATTGAAGCCTAAGCGCTCGAATAAATTCGTATTATGAAATTGTACAGTATTATGTATGTACTTACATGGCGCCTAATTAAAGCGTCAGCACATTTAAAATTTAAAATGATCAAGTATATCAAGAAAATCTTACAAGGTTTAAGACTGTAAGATTATGTTCAGGTTTTTTCTCACCAGAAATAGATCATATTTTAAAATAAAAATCATGAAAATCATGTCCCCCGCAAGCAACGATTCAATTAAAATCGATTCAATGCAATTCGGATCTTATAAACTATGCATGCGACACCTTGGTAAAAGCTAATAATTCATAGTGTTCCCATTGAATTGCTTCCAATTATGTGTTATTGACTTAGGGGCCGTTTATAAACTATGTTACCAATTTGAGGGGGAGGGGGAAGCGAAAAAAATTACGGTTAGTAAAAAGGGTGGAGGTGGTTTCAGTGGAAGTAGCTTTACGATATTAGATAACGTTTAGTACGTTTTCTGATAATAAAAAATGCCCTTGCAGCGGTACAGTTCAATAATAACTAAATAATTTTGAAAATCACTTTCATATTTCAGACTTCATACTCTTTCCCCAATTCCCCATTTTTGAAGACTTCATCTTTTTTCTCCTGTTTTTAAGAATCTTCTTCTTTCCCCTCTTTCCAGCTCTTCACCTTTTCACCTTTTCTTGTTTTTTCGCTTAAGTGTTAATTGAATTAATAAAAACCCAATATGAAAATCCAAATATTTTTGGTTGGAAGTTGATTATTTTTAATGAAAAAGTCAACTATTACATTTTTGGCACGGAACTCATCTCCTTTGGTTCAAAATTCAATTGTTTGATTTAAAATTCATGTATTATATTGAAAATTTATCTTCTTTGGTACAAATGTCATATTTTTTTGCTAAAAATGCAAATGATTGGTTGAAAACGACTGTGTTTCGGTTTAGATTTTAAACTATTTTGGTGAAAATTCGTATTTTCAGTTAAATTAAACTGTTTTTTACTTTAATTTGATTCTTTCTTGGTTAAAATATCAACTATTACATGTTTCTTTGAGAATTATTCTTTTTGTTTCAAAATAGGAACTACTTTGTTAGCAAACAATTTTTTTTAACATTTATCACTTCAGTCGAAAATTCCTGTCTTCGGTTGAAAACTTAAATATTTGGTTGAAAATACGGTTTTTTTGGTTGAGAATTAATTGTGTTACTGAAAATGTAACTTTTCCATTTTTGGTTTTAAAATTGACATTTTCATTTTAAAAATGATCTTATATAGTTGGAAATTCTTTTCTGGTAGAAAATTAATCTTCTTGGTTGAAAATTCTTCTTTTTGGTTAAAAATTCACCAGCTTGGATGAATGTTAAACTCTTTTCTTAGAAATTCATTTAATTGTTGTTGTCTATTTATAATTTTAGTTGAAATTTCTTCTTTTTTGGTTGAAAATTCATCCACTTTTTTAAAAGCTCAACTGCTTTGTTAAAAATTCATTATTTTGTTAAAGATTAATCATTTTAGTAAAAATTCCTCTCTTTGGTGTGAAAACTTAAGTATTTTGTTGATGATTCGTCTTTTTTGATTTTTGAGAATTAATGGTAACAAAACTCTTCTCATTGCGAATATTTTGGTCATTTTTTCGAAATCCTGGTCATTTTTAGTTTAAACACAGAATCTATTGCTCAGAATTATTATTTATCAAATTTATTATCCTACGAATAAGCATTCAAATTACTTGTAGTTTAAATCGGAAATTTACCACTCACAGTCAATTGCAGAGTGTGGTTGAAGGGTAGCAGTACAGAACTAGATAATCAACAAAATCAGAATTTTTCAGAAGAGCGAAAAAACATTACGTAAAATCAAAATAACAATTTGGAGATAAGGCAGAAGTTTACTTTCGAGATAATTCGTTGCTGATTCAAACATAAAAAAATTGTATTGGTAAGTTTCGAGGAAATAGATATGTCAGTGGAAAAACTTAAAGTGATACTCAACACAAATAGAACCATGGTCGGCTGCGGATTGCAATAAGCAATGTAAATATCAGTTTAAATAAAAAATTAAAAACTTGTCTCCGGGATACTGAGTTTCTGAATGAGGTTGAAAATGTTTTATCTTAAAAAGATAGCCAATTCCGAGTAAATCGTCAACGGATTTTTAGTTTACAACTTCACAGGTTTTGACAGTCGGCTTTCAGCCAAAAATAAAAATCTAATTTTCTATTTTTTACAAAAACAAGAAATTGCTCCCGCGATATGGATTTCGATGTTGTAAGGAAGAAACAAGATTTTTACGACACTCAAATCCTAAGCTAAAATATTACATAACATTTCAATTAATTTTTTTTATTTCTATGTTAAAAAATAAAATTTCAAACTTATCCTTTTAACACAGCCTGTATTTGCTTTTTAAACCATTTTTAATAAAATAAATCAATTTTAAGGAAAATTTTGGTTATCTTGTTCTGTACTGCCACCCTTCAGTTCTAAATAAATTTTAAGTCTTTTTTTTAATGGCTAAGAATTAAATTATTAAGAAGTGTAAGGGATACAATCTGCATTTTTCTCAAATAAACTCACTTTTTATCGAAATTGATGAAAATAGACCGTTTGAATTTACAATTACAATTGTCATAAATAATTTCCAGAACAAGTATTTAATTTATCGATTTTCTTTAATGCCCGCGCGGGAAATGCGATGTTGGGACCCAGGCGTGAAACAGTAAAAGTGATAGATTCCAGGACCGATGATGAGTATGTGTGATAAAACTTACTTTTCCACACTAGCACGGGAAGGTTTGCAAATATTTGGCATTCCCCTTCGCGGTATGTAAAGAAAATAACATGTTAACAAAGTGGGGGGACTAGTGGATTCCCAACTCGCATTGGTTACCGAGCTCGCTTCGCTCAAGCGGCAACTTCATACTCGCTGGTTTAAACGCATGATTAATTTGATAAATTTTTTTAATAAAACCATATTAAAAACTGAAATACAATTTTAATGGAAACATCATTTTAATTTGAACATTTATGGCTTCAAATTAATTTTTTTATCTAATATTTCTTTAAGAATTGACACTTTTTACTCAAATTATTGTATTTATGGTTATATTTTCTTTTCAAACAACTTTGTTTATTATATAATATAAAACAGGCCATGCGAAATTTATGTTGTGATTGTTTCTTTCCTTTTTCATGATAATTAGTGATGTGAACTCTGCATTTGAATCATGAAAAATTTTATGTTTGACTGATTATTAATTAATTTCAACTTGAAAAATAATTGCTCTAGCTGTTAAAATAAGTAATATTGCTGGACGAAACGATAACTCGCCTGAAATGACTGATTAACAGTCAAATAATCAGTCAGTTTCAAATGATTTACGTGTCTTGCCCGTTTTTTTTTAAACAAACAAGCGCATTGTCAAGAGGAGTTAAAATGTGTTTTAAAATTATTCAACTACTTTCATGAAGGCTAGTCGAACATGTTCTTTCACTGAAAAAAATGTATCAAAGTCGTTAGGCCGTTTATGTTTGTAACTCAATTTTATTGGTTTTGGTTATTTTGTTATTCAATATTTTGTTTTCACAGATTTTACATTTTTTAAATTTATTCATTACAGAGAATAATTGCTTTTTATTACAAATGAAATCCGGTGAATATTATTCTATGAATACAAATTATCAAGGACAATTACAATTTTCACGTTATTTTTGTCATCTATTGTAAGTACTTTGAGCGTAGTTCTGTTTTTGAACTCCTAGTTCGCTAGATTCGCCAGACACATGAGCACGTTTTCAGCTGGGAAAAAAGTAACCGTTCTCGACTGGCTGTGAAATTCTCGATATGAATGCCATCGAAAACGTTTGGGACTTAATGAATCAGAAGTCGTTTCTCGTCGCATTGAAGCTGTATTATCTGCTAAAGGTTGCTATACAAAATACTGATTTTATTAGGCCAAAGCTAAAATATTACATTTTTTTTATTGTTTTTACTAGGATACATATTGATATTGAGACATTTTTTGTAAAATCTATATTGAAATGAAGCATTTTTACAATAAAAAACGACTTATAATTAGAATCAGTATTTCATATGGCCACCTTAAGCAGATAATACACCTTCAATGCGACGAGGCATACTGTTTACACAGGTTTCAATTTTTCTCTTGCTTGGTTGTAGGAGCATACTTACTGACTTCTGATTCATGAAGTCCCAAACGTTCTGGATGGGATCCATATTTGGAGAGTTTTCCGGCCAGTCGAGAACGTTGACATTTTTCCCAGCTAAAAACGTGCTAATTCGTCTGGCGAATCTAGCGAACTAGGTGTTTCAAAACACAAGAACGCTTAAAGTACTTACAATAAATGAGAAAAATAATGTGGAAATTGTAATTTTATAGCTTTTGCCTAATAATATGGCAAGGCACTGTAATTGATATACATTTTCTTACAAACACTAATTCAGCGTCCGGATCGAATAACTCGTCGAGATAGCGAACACGGGCTAAGTATTGTCCCAGTATCTCGAGATGGAACTTTTTTCTATTTTCTGTTTTTTCGTCAGAAAAGTATTTTTAATAATTATCATGAAAAATTGAAAAAATGGTTCCTCAAATTCAATTACTTTTTAGGAAATAAATCGTCGTAAGCTGGGCAAATATTATTGGAACTGTTTGGAACTTTATATTAACACACGAAATATACAATAATATATATTACA
>CAKNWT010088353.1:0-11090 GCA_932066315.1 Andricus coriarius | reverse complement strand
CTCTCGTTCTTCCTCTATAAGCGCCATTTAAGCACTGTTACTTTCGCACTTAACTGTTTACGCACTTTTAAGATGCGCAAAAATCACGTTAGGATAATCGGTGAACGAACCGAGAATGACCGAGTTATGCAATCTGGAGAAAATAGACTGCAAACAACGTACGCTGCACTAATCGCATCAGATGGGTAAAGTTGACAGCACCATTTCATAATTTCGTGATTTCTTCTAAGCAATAATTAAGAGCTCATTTAAGGCTAATTTAATGCCTTAAAGCCAAATTTTCGGCTCTGCAATTTAAAAAAAAAAACCGGTGGTGCTGCCACACTGTAAAAACTAGAGATCCCTTTTTTTACGGTATCAAATTTGTAGTGTCCTGTTTTTGAATAGGATAACTTCATGCTCTTATTTTCAATGTAAAACATATGATTCTAGGATCCCACTAGTGGTCTTATTTTAGTACTACTCGAGACTTTTTTTTCTGAGTCTTATTGTAATACCTGGAACTAGCCCTGAAATAATACTTTGTTTTTACAGTGCAACTTTACGTAAAATTAGCAGCACCACCTTTAAAAAACGTTTAAAGTGTTAAAATTTCGAATTTATTTTTTTACAGGATTTTCCGGCTCATTTAAAGCTTACGAAATATGATCAAAAAATGTTTTTAAAAAATTGGTTAAACAATTTTTCCAAAAATAATTGAACAAATTTCTTTTTACACCATAGAGGCTCATGTAAGGCTCTCTGAATATCGTGGTTCTCTAAAATTGTTTATGTTTTTTTAAAACATTAAGGTTAACATTAGGTTAATATTTTTAACATTAGGTTAAGGCTCAAAGTTAGCAGCACCACCTTAGAAAAACGGTCAAGGGGTTAAAATTCCTGTAAAAATAGAAATTCGAAATTTTAACCCCTTGTCGTTTTTCTAAGGTGCTGCTGCTAAACTGCAGCCTTTAAGTAAGCTGCGCTACCTTAATGTTGTAAAAAGGATTTAAAAAATTCTATAGTACTACAATATTCAGAGAGCCTTACGTGTGCCGGAAAATATGGTGTGAAAGTAAATTTAAAAAAAATTGTTTAGGCAAGAATTGTTAGAAGAATTTTTTTTTTAATTTTGTGATTATATTTCGTTAGCCTTAAATGAGCCGGAAATTCCTATCAAAATAGAAATTCGAAATTGTAACTCCTTGACCGGTTTTCGAAGATGGAGCAGCTAACTTTACGTAAAGTTGGCAGCACCATCGGTTTTTTTTAAATTGCAGAGCCGAAAATTTGGCTTTAGAGCATTAAATTAGCCCTAAATGAGCCCTTGATTATTACTTTGAAGAAATCTCGAAATTATGAAATGGCTCTGTCAACTTTACCCAGCTAATTCCATCCTATAAGTATTAATAGCAATGCTTGCAAGTAATTGAATCACGTGCATTAGCCGCAATATCATTATTTCTGGGGAAACCGGAAGTGAACTTTGTGGTCTGTCTTAAATTGCCGTGACAATCTTTACAACTTATTCCGAGATTAATTCACAGTATAATATATAAAGAAGTAAAATTAAGACAAATCAGTCAAATTGTTAATTTCGATCATATGAATTAAGGTGAAATATAAACATAGGGAAAATAAAATAGGGGGAGTATTCATCCGCCTCGTTTACAGTTGTCGTCTAAAACTGATTTTTGGTATTTTAAAAATAAAATCTGCGCTGCAAAATTAAATAACAATGTTCTTTAATTTATGAAAGTAATTTTATAAAAGAACAAGTAATTTCTTTATGGTACAAGATTTTAAATATTTTTGACTGCAGGATATTCTTAAATATACTCCTGTTATCACTATCGAGTAAATAAAGAAAATAATAATAATAAAAACACAATTAAACAATTTTTTAACTAGTTGCTAAAGTCCATGACTTTGATCAATAATTAACACAGATTTTGTTAATTATTTACTTATGTACTGAAAATTCAGTGCATATTAACATATTAATATTTTCAATAAAATGTATTTTTCTGATATTAGTGGAAATGATAAAAAGAAGTTTGATTTAAATAAGTATAAATCCAGGACTATAAATTTAATTTTACAAATTTAAAAAACTTCATTATTCAATTTAAAATTGGAACTATTAAAACAAATTTAAGCAAGTTCGAAAAAATTCCCTGACTTTCCATGATCAACAAAATTCCCTGACATTACCAGGTTTTCCAGGTGAGTACACATTCTGGAAAAGCTAATATGTATAAAAATTTATAAGCGGTTTTCACACACCTGACCTCCGTCCCAGCAGAGATATCGTTTCCGAAATAGCCAGTCTTCTCTGGATTTTATTAATAGCAAAGCAGATGACGCGAATGTTCCGTTGCACAGCTATTATTGTGCCATCCTACGACCCCTTTTCGGTTCGTTCCAAAAGCTCTCATTGTACTTCTAGATACTAAGAGACTCTTGACAAAATCTCAGATAGAAACAGAGAGGGCCTAAGTACACACGTACTTAAAAACATGAACAGAGCAGTACGTAACATAGTTCCTAGGGCCTAATTTAGACAAACAAGCCCGCTTTAACTTTAGTGGTGCTTCAATCCCCTTCTATAAGAACCCTGATGGTTAAAACCGGGACTGGGGAGGATTTTTCCACATAAAACATTAATTCGTTCCTTGATTTATTATATTTTTGAATATGATCAAATAAATATGTATCTCCAATCATATTTTGACTAATTTAAATCGAAGTGTTTCCTCGTCCTGAAATTCGGGATGACAAAAAATACCCTTCGCCAATTCACCCTAGTCAAATATATTCGCCATCCTGGCGGGAACTGGTAAAGTGGGAGAAAGCCCTCTTTCCCAGATCCCGCTACTCATATACCGGAAAATTCGTATCGAAATTTCAAGATTCGTAGACATGGTCAATTTAAATTTCAAATAAACAATTATCGAAACGATAGACAATCACCAATGCAGTTGTGAACTGTTTGCAACATTAAATTGGTTTATGCATAGAAAGAGGAAATTCCTTCTGGCACAGGAATTCATCGCGTCAAGTGCGGTTCTGGTCGCGAACCGATAAGATATTCACTTTATTTATATTTGTGTGCACTTGATACCGTTCGATCGTCAACAAAGAGGTCTTTCACTCCGATTCATTTCTGCACGTTGGGTTTTATGCAAAAGATAAATACATTTGAGAGCTGTATATGTTGCGGATGTACAGAAAGTTACTCAAGTGCATCGATCCCGGATATTTATGATCTAAAGAATGGTATGTATTCTGAAACTTCAACATTAAATAATAGCACTGTCTTATTACATAACAATAGAAGATGTAAGTCCGGAATTATTTGCGAAAGTATAATTATGTGACATAAGCAATCTCTTTAAGCCTTTAAGACCTACTGGGAACTTCAGTTCCCAAAAACGCGTTCAAAATCCATAATTCGGGTCTTAAAGGGTTAAGATTCTTTGCATATTTTTTAATTCATTTTTCTTGTACTAAATTCTGATTATATTATTTGATCAATAAGATTTTCTCCTTTTTAATATTATTTGACAGAAAAACCTAAAGTATGAAAACTTTGTAAAAAATTGAAAAGCACAATCAACACGGTTGAAAACCGCACAATTTAGTCGATTGCAATTATTTGATCCAACACGTAAAAAAGTGATATGATATGTTTCAATGTTAATATTTTAAATAAATTAACGATAATGTTTAAGAAAGGAATTTTATCGACTCTCAGTTTATCTCTCAAGGCATGGCGGTTTCTAGAAAATGTAAACGCAAAAAAAAAATATTTTTCAAGTGTTCAGTGATCTAATTAGTATTTTTAAAAGTTTTGAATGATCTTATTGATAATTTTCAACCTCCTTTTTATGAATTTGTAAGAAATAAATCACTGATGAGGGTCCATAATCGAGAGCGAAACGTCTGACTCAATGATAAATTGATTTCAATTTTTTGTGACCCTAAAGTCAATTTCACCATCAACATCCAAATATTAATTTAACTATAATTTTACAATACAACATGTAATTTAAAGTTACAATATTTATATAGAATACTAAAATTATGTAATGCTTTATTGAATTTGTATATCCGCATTATCTGACGGAGGAAAATGAGTCTGCTAATACAGGATTTTCAGTCAAAATAGGGGCAGCATAGATTTCTGTAAAGCTTACTGCATTTTCTATAGAGTTTACCTAATTTTTAGTAATTTTACAATTTGAAGATGCAATTTGAGAGCAAAGTTCGGTAAATATTACAGAAAATATCCGTGAATTCATAAAATAACTGAAAATTCTGTAAACTCTACAGAAAATTCGGTAATTTTTACAGAAAAGCTATGCTGTCCCTACTCTCTAAATCTGAATCAGTGAAAAGTCACTAATTGTCAGTGAAATCTCACTGATTCAAATAGCTAGAATCTGGTCACTGACAACCAATGAAAAGTTACTAATTCATTCAGTGAAAGTTTCACTTTTGAAAGTTGGCAGCACTGCACCACGTCAGTTTGGCAGTCATAATAAAATAAGATTTTAGTAGATTCAATGAAATAATCATAGTAAAAACATAAAACCCATAAATGTGATCAAATATTAAAAAATTTGAAAAGGTTTGATGCTTCTAAATGACAAAAAACCTCACATTTCTTTACTTTCTTTATTCTTTCATTTCTTTACTTTCAAGATTCGACTGTCATGTGCACACGCGTCAAGTAAGTAGTTTTTATACGAGTTAGAGCATATTTTTCCCGCAGTAAATTCAGCACACTTATAGTCCGAAAATTTGCGAATTTATTTCTTAAAAAAATTATTTTTGCTACTCAAGTAAAAGAATAATAACAACGCTTTACTTTAAAACTTAGAGGTTATGTCTCGCATGATTTACTCTGGTGTTACTGATTGGATTAGTGAAAAATCCGAAATCACTGATTAATTAGTGAAATGTACAACTACTATTTCAATCAGTGAATTTTTCACTGATTCATATTTAGAAAGTATTTAAAGTGAAATCCTGTAACTTTAGCAGAATTTTTTCATGTGCGTTGAATATTTTGGCATGGGATTCCAAAGAATGGCATGGGAATGCAGGATATTACACGGGATTGCACGAAACTTTATGGAAATCGCTCGAGATTTCATAGAGATTGCATGGGAGTTTAAAGGATTACATGAGATTAAAAAGGGCTGCATGAGATTTAAAAAGATTGCATGGGATTGCACAAATTTGTATAGAGATCGCTCGAGATTTTATAAAGATTGAATGGCATTTTAAAGAATTGCATGGGATTCGACACTGTAAAAACAAAGTATTATTTCAGGGCTAGTATCAGGTATTACAATAAGACTAAAAAAAAAAAACAGGCTAGAGTGGTACTAAAATAAGACCATTGGTGGGAACCCAGATACATTTGTTTTACATTAAAAATAACAGCATGAGGTTATCCTATTAAAAAACAGGACACTAAAAGAATGATACCGTAAAAAAAGAGATCTCTAGTTATTACAGTGAATAGGAATGCAGGAGATTACACGGGACACTGCAAGGGATCGCCTATGGTAAACATATTGCAATACATTAAATGTAAAATTACCACAGAAATGCACAGAAAAAAGCTGGGCTTATTCTGAGTCGAATATTGGCCAAAATTGAGACGCAGTATTTTTTAGCCAACAGGATATAAATTGAGTTGTTAAACAATATAAAATTACATAAAGTTTTTCCGGTCTGGCAAAACTCAGATGCAGCAAAAATGAGCCTAGCTTTTTTCTGCGTGTTTCACAATTAAAATTAAAATTTTTAAGCAATAAAAGAAGTTGGCGAATTCACATTACACACAGAGAAAATTTATAGGGGATATATTCCGCAAAATTTGCTTAAAGCTGGGACATCAAGGCATTTGGATAAATTTTCCAATGCAGTTGAGTAAAATGAATTCTATTGAGGAAAATATTTTACAATTGTCTATTTGTACCAGGACTCAAGCGCTGGACCCTTAAGATTAAAATGCAACACTCTAGCCACTGCTCTACGAAACCTGATAAGTATTTTTTCTTTTTCGAGTACTTGCTTTCCAACCAGTCACCATCTTTCATGCTCCGTCGCCCACTCCAATTTCCCTCAAGCAACTACTCGCTTTACACAACTTTTTATGTTCTTTCAAAGGTAATAGGAGACTTAAAAATGTGTTATTCCATAAACATGCAAAATAGTTTTAAAATCTACGAAAATAATGTTAAACTTTCCCAAAATGCCTTTATGTCCCAGCTTTACGAAAATTACTCTCTAAATCTGAATTAGTGAAATTTCACTAATTGATAGTGAAATTCCACTAATTCAATTAGAGAGAAGTCGGTCACTAACGATTAGTAGAAAACTACTAATTTGATTAATGGAAATCGCCCACTAATGAAATTAGTAAAATTCCACTAAGCAATTAGTAGTCCGTATCGTTGCAGTGTTTACTAATTAAATAGTGGAAAGTCACTAATTGAATAGTTAAAATGCACTAATTTTTAGTGACAAAATTAATATTTTTTAAATAAATATAAATTGACAGGAGATTCTTAAAAATGGTGAAATACAAAAAATATGCACTATTATAAATTCATGTATAAGTTTATTCACAGTCACACATTAAAATTAAATTTCTTCATCTGAAAGAAGTGGAGCATGAGCCGATGAAGTAGCAGGAGTTACTCTTGGTATAAATCCTTTGATTCATAAAATTAAGTACCACAATTTAACATTTCGAGAACGCTTTACTTCCCTTCTGACACAAAGCATAAACAAATGGCGTGGCATGGATTGGCGTGAAACTGCAGAAAGCTCTATAAGGAAATGACTTCAGATTGGTCGAAATCATTACAGTTCACTAATTCGTTAGTGATCGCACAAGGTTACTATTGAATTAGTAAAGCGAAGTTACTAAATAATAGTGAACCATGTTTACTAATTGAAATTAGTAAAACGTATACTAATTTATTAGTAAAATACTTACTATTTTAAAAGTCAAACCTTAAAATATTACTATTTTGTTAGTGAACCATACATTTACTAATTTAATTAGTGAAATTTTCACTAATTCAGATTTAGAGAGCAATTTTTGCATGGGATACTTAACCTTATGTCGCAAGAAGCTTCATGTAAGAGAAAAGTTTAACATATATTTTCGTATGTGATATTCTCAGATAAGAATTAAGAGGGGTAAATCCACTACTGAAGAGTGGCCCACTATTGGTTTCATTACCCTATTCTAAAAAAAGATTTTTAAAACAGATTTTCTTTCTGAAAGGAAGTTTACTGTCTGAAGAAATAAAGATAATAATCTTAAAATGGTTTTCTAAAGGTACAGTAAAAACTCTCTTTTCAGTAGATTTGTAAGAATGTTATGACCCATCTATACAAGTCGTGAATACATCGTAAAACAGCACTGACAGGAATGTGGATTTAAGTCTACAAAAAAGCACATACGTATATTTTCATAGAGGGTTTGTATATTTATGTGTTATTACATTACATAGCAATATAAGAATCGGATATCGCTTTGATATCATTCAGATTCACGATCAGTGGCTTTATTCTAAAACCAGTTGAAGCCATTCATAAAAAAGGGCCCCAAACACTAAAATCTCGATTTTGAGAAAATTAAAAAAAATTGATTTAGCGTAAATTTAAATGAATAATCACACATGTATATGTATATGCACATGTATATTAGAACTAATAAACCCGTATATGTCGCGCTTACTGCATGTCTAGCATGATTCGCAAGGAAATTGAGAAAAACATTCTTTATGGAGGAAAAGGGATCTGAATAATTTTTCTGCTAAAATCCCTCTTTCACGATGTATATGTCGAATGCAATTAGGAAAATTAAGGTTTTGACTAAACATCTCGGAAATTAGCTAAAAGAGGGAGTTTAGAAAAATCTCAAATTTAAGCTTAGAATTAGTCTTTCTGTTGTTTTATAACTTATTTATTGTTCAAAATAAAATACTTTAAACTAGCATAATTTAAAAGATTTATTATACGAAGCGATTTGCAATTGTTAGACAATAAATAACATCTGTTGAATAAACAATTTTTAATTCATTTTAAAAACAACAATCTTTTCGTCTTCAAAGTATACTTTGTTCCAAAAGCTTTCTCTTTGTCTTTGTATAGGAGCCTCATTTTAAATTGACAATATCTTTTTTACAAGCAATGTTAAATGTGACGTTAGAATCCTCAAACTCACAACTCTGCTCTATTCAAGACTACACAAATGTAGGTATCATGTACAAAAAAAAGTTTCAAAAAACTTATCGGCGATTTTTATGTTTCGACTGCTCGTGAAATTAATTAAAGCAATTTCAACAAATTTAATTCATTTTCTAACGGTTGCAAGTCATTTCGTATCATATCTTTTAAATAATACTTAATGTATTTTAATTTCAAACTCTGAATTAAATATAAAACAAAGACTTATTCTTTGCTTAAATTTGAGATTTTTCTAAATATATTTTTCTATATATTTTTCTCGTACCTTAAACGCTCTAGGAATGTAGAGAATTCAATTACTTGAAAGTGTTCTAAATTCCTGAATAAAGCAGGAATTTAGAGAAGAGGTAACACGAGATCGGAAGATTCTCCTAAACTTCCGCGTTTGACTAATTCCCTACGCTTTTACGGTTTTTAGCCAAACCCCTAATTTTCCTAATTACCTAAGACATATATACTATAATATACCTTTTTGGTAAACTAACCATGGTTTAAAAATTATTATACGAAATTAAAAATAATATAAAACTTTTCAACCTTATTTTAACGTCTTTTGCGAGTTACCTTTATCGACATTTTTTGTTTCTTTTTATGATACTTAGATCCATTATCGACAATGAGATACAGGTCATAATTTAGCTTATACCATATTTTTCTTTACTGAAGGGTGTTCTAATTCATTATATTTTTCAATTATATGAAATTATTTTTCTTTCACATGTTTGAACTTATTTTCAGCTTTTGCTTATGCTTATTCAATTTGTATCATCATACTTTGTAATCAATTTTAAGATTAATTCGAAATTATTACTATAATTTATATTACAAAATTCAGTATAGAACATATAATACGTCCGTTTTGCATATTTAGTTTCATTTTGACCAAGACACTACTTAAGCACATTTTGATAAACGCCTTCAATTATGTACAGAAAAAGGAACTATATAGTCATATGTATATGAATCTTAGGGTTTTATTATTAGAATTTTAAGATTAGTTATATTTAAAGTGGATAATGGGTTGGATAATACATTATTTACCTTAAAGAATTTTAATTCAACACTGATAGAAATAATAATGTTGATTTAACCATATGATCGTTGTTTGAAAAATTACGACTATATTTATAATCTAATACGTGTACTTCAATGATAAAGAATAGGAAATGCACTTACTGAAATATGGTAAATACAAGTTACTTATATTTGTGGTACAAAAATGTAATATTTGTGTTGCTATTGTATGAAATGTGTAATTCTATTAAACATTTGCTTGAGGGAACTATGTCTGAAATGTTGTCGTTTAGCAATACCCTTTGTATGACTGATTTAGCCGACTCGCTTTGTTTAGTTTACAACAGGCGCATCTTGATCGCGCCTGCGCGTCTACTTTCGTAAGCAACAAGAATCGGATGGCCAAAACAGACATACTGTATGGCTGTATCTATCCCAGCAATAAAATAGAGTTCATTTAATCATAAATATTGTTGTACCACTTATTCATTTCTATCAGTGAAGATGTAAAAAGCTCTCGAACTTGATTTGTTTCAGTTTAAAAATTTGTTTAATTGTATCTGTAAATTTTAAAAATTGCAGCTTACAAACTGGAACGTTTTCTTCAGAAAGTTATAGGGAATTGTAACAGGAATGTCAAAGGATCTTCCATCCACATAGGTTTTTTAAAATAAAGAAGTCCTGCGATATAGTTCAGGCACAATAAAAAGTATTTAAAGTGATTCTTCTGACCCGTTACAAAATTGGCGATCCTGCCAAGATAGGAGTACACGATCTTGTCTCTACGGAGCAATTTAGAGATCAAACGACCCTATCTTTGGAAGACAACCTGGAAAGCGGAAATCACTACGGTGGTTAAAATAGAGGAACTCCGGACTGTTACTACGGTGCAGCCCGACAACCAGAAAGCAGAATTTGCAGTCGTGACAACGAAATCTCTACGGTGGTTAATATCGAGGGATAAATCCAAGACTCCGGACTGTTACTGCGGTGCAGCCCGACAATCAGGAAGCAGAGTTTCAACAAAGAAAAAGTAAGCGAGTTTTTAGAAAATAAGATAGGAAATTTTTGCTTAGGCGTCGGTATACTGTTGGCATAGCACGACCCCGTAAGCGCAGAATTGATTTTTTGAAAAATAAATTATTTAGAAAATAAGCTAGAAAATTTGTGCTCAGACGTAGTTATACTCTTGTAATGAAATTTCAATGATATGCGGCAAGTGCGGTGCTTAAAATCAGTATAAAATATCATATTGTTACGCGTTCGCGACACTTACACCCGACACTCGCAATCAGGTTTAAAGCTGGCTTTCCACGCTACGGAGAATTCGTCGAAACAAGATCAGGATGTTCTAACACTGATCCTGAACCAACTTCAAATAATCATTGAGAAGCAGGACAGGTTTGAAACTAGCCTTACGACCATGAAGGAATAGTAAGGAGTAGTATGTCCGTAAAAAAGAAGTGGTCTTGAAATCCTCCAAAAACTAGGAGAGAGAACGACAATAGTGCAGTGACACGCGCAGCCATGAAATACTGAAATCACGGCTGCGCGCCATACTGCACAAATAAGAGACACAGATAGTAACTTTCGGATATTTCCAGTTCCACTTTCGTCTACCTTCACCCATGGGAGATATCACTCCTTACTACTCCTTCATGCTTACGACTTTAAACGAGGAAAACCTGAAGCGAGCGGGCGAAATCAGAAGTCTCGCGCAGTTTAACAATGCCTTGGTCACGGAGGATGAATCGAACGACCATTCACAGCATTCCAAGTCGTCTGAAAAGGAAGCATCGTCGCCACAGCACTCC
>CAKNWT010088352.1:0-16814 GCA_932066315.1 Andricus coriarius | reverse complement strand
TCATTGTAAAATAAGTTTTTTAATTTACTTGAAACTACCGTTTAAATTAGTAACCAGCAATGAATTTACCAATTCATTTAGTAGTAGCATTACCAATTCCTTTAGTAGATATAGTTACTAATTTATTTACTCAGTTATTCTTACTCATTGAAATAGTAGATTTTTAGTAATTACTAGTAAACGGATCGGCACTATTTGAATTAGTAGAAAACTTCTACTAATTAGTAGTTTTATACTAATTCAGATTTAGAGAGTATATTAATATTAATGATAATTGTTTAACGTTCAATCATTCTTTTAAAAAAACTCTTTATATTTGCATTAATTATTAATTGCACAAGAAATTATTGGTAAATTAGTATGGGATCTGCAGAATGTCTTGAAGTCTAATTTACTTGATTGGATCCTCTTTAGAGACAAGGAATTTGTTCAAAAATAGACCTGGAAAACCTGCAAAAGTCATGGAATTTAGAAATCGGACTTCTCCAGCAACACTGCCTGAAGCCAGGATGTCTACCCGACCGATAAATTGGGAAAAGCCCGGAGATTTTATTTAACTGTGAATTTTATTTACGATGGGCCAATTTTTTTCTACCATAAAATCTACTTTTTTCTACCTGATCTTTTTTTTATTGTTTAGTTGAGAATCAGAGAGAGGAAAATCGGATAGCTTCACGTATATGATACTATAAAAGTTTCTCGATGATTGTTCAAGTTCTTTTAATTTAAATTAGATGAGCTTACATTTTTGTCTTAAATAGGTTGGCAGATATCAGAATTCTCTATAAAATGAGCCAACACGGAAAAAATGAGATCAAAGAGTTGGATATTCGGTACACGAGTTGTTAAATGATTACTAAATTCCAGGAATAGATGCTGAAGATACGGGAAGAAATGTGAAACTACAATCATTAAAAAAATTTATTTCTCCTGCACAAAACGTTTACTTTTAATGCGTCAATCTTTACCCAAATGAAAAACTAAAGACTCTCCTAAAAAGTGGGGTTTCTCAAAAAAGAATAGAAAGCATAAATTACTATAGTTTCTAGCATCAATATTGGAAATCTATATATCGTGTCTCAGATGTCGGAAGATAGTTTATAGTGTCCCATTGGGAACTCGACTGAGTTTGCAGCAGTCCAGTAAGAGTAACCATTCCTGGATGCCCTGCATTCAATAACGCTCGGGCAGCATCGAACCGAAGCTTGCCTTGCATGATATACCATAAGGTTGTTTGATGTTTAGTGTCTCTGACATTAGCATCCAGAATACCAGGTTGCAGAGAGAAGCTGATTTCTGGTCTGGAAACCCGGGTACAATTCTCGGCAACTACGTTTTTTCATCTAACGCGACCTTTTCTGTTTCAGAAAATAAATGTTTTTTAATATTTAAATGTTTTTGGCCGATCATTCTTTACATTTGCGAGTGTAGGACTGATTCTTATTCTGGACTGGCCTCTGTACAGTGCGCTAGACTCTAGAGTAGTCATACGGTCGAAGAACTGTAATCTCTTTAGTTGCCTGAGGAAATTAATAGTGCGATTGCACTTGAATCAATAGCCTAATTTCAGTCTCGAATTTTTTCACAACGCCAGTTCAGTAATGAACACCTAAATCAACAGCACTAAAGACCCAATTTTTCACTTCCATTTTTCTCACTGAAGATAATGCGAATTCCAATGTTTTCTTAAAATTTAAAAAGAATCCAATATAATGAAAAGTTACAAAGTTGATACGAAAAAGTGGGAAAAACTTAAAAATATTTCTTTCATCTGGTGATATTGTATAGAAATTCACCTTTAAAATGATTCAAAGGACATTAACAATGTGTATTATATTAGATTTTATTTATATTTTAAGAAAACACTGAAATTTTCACTTCTTTTGCAATATTTTCTTTAAAAATTGACAAAATTACTTCGTCCTTTTTCATTTTATAGAGAATTGAACCTATTTAAAAGAACAAATTTGAACGCTCATGTAATTAACATGTGCTTATAACGTAAGTGATAAACATACGTTTTTTTTTATAAATCTCTGGTAATATGTACAATATATTTCGTGAGCTTCGTTTTTGGTAAATCACTGCTACACATTGAAAAATAGTATTTTAGAAAAATCAATTTTTCTAAATTTTGCTCGGAAACAACGAAAGGTACAAAAAATGTTCACATCAGAGTTTACACAGCTAGAAAAGTACTACAAAAAATATGTCTGGCTCTTTTGTGATATTTTGCATGGATTCCGAGGAAAAATCAAAAATTATTTTCAAAGAAAACAAATTTTCTCAGCTTGAAAAATAGTTAAGCTTCAACGAATTTTAATACAAAGAAAAAAATGGTTTAGCTGTTCCAGCTAGACGTTTAGCTGGATTTCGTCTTCTAAGAAAATATAGCTGTGTTGCCTACATTTCTAGCTGTGTTGCCTAAATCTCTAGCTGTGTTAGCTAAATTTTGCCATCTAGAAATTATCTAGATAAATTAGATAGATAATTTCTAGGTGGCAAAATTACCCAAAACAGCTAGATATTTAGGTAGCACAGCTAGCAATTAAGGTAACACAGCTATACTTTCTTAGAAGACGAAATCCAGCTAAACTTCTAGCTGGGACAGTTAAATCATTTTTTCAGTGTATATAATACATATTACCTGCTATTTCTTAACAAAAATTTAAAGTGGGGTTTTTGAGAAAATCCAATTTTAGAAAAACAGCCACAATTTAGAAATTTTCAAAATTACAAACTTTTTGTCTTTTTTGAGAATTCGCAGGTAATCTTCAAAAGATTGTAACAAATCAAACATAAAAATTAGATTAAACTGAAATACGGGTTCTTTTATTTTCACTATAGAATTATATATCTTTATACCAAATCATTCTGACACCATGACCTAGACTTTTCTTGAAATTTTACATGATTTGAGTGGGAATTGGTCATATATGTATAATATATTTTAAAATTCCAATTTCTATACGTTGGTTTGGTTGGGGAAAAAACGGGAACACCTTGGGAATGTCCAATTGCCCGAGAACTATCAGTTGTTCCAAAGACTTGCGAACTTGAATTATTTTTCTACCATCCTTGAATGCTTTATCCGTAAATCCGTATTTTATTTTAAAAATCCCCTATTTTTGATGCGTTTAGATAAAACTAAGATTTCGCGAAAGATGACGATCGTGGTTCGTGGAGAGAGAAACAGTTACTCCCCTGAAATCTGAAATCTAAATCTTGTTTTCCTCGTCGGACGGCGTCGAGGAGCGAATTCCTAAAAAATGAATAATTCCCGAGATTCGCGCAACCGGTTCTCCGGAGGAGGTTTTCGTGTCGGATAAGACGGCCGGAGTCTGGTTAGATTAGCCACGATCTAGCGATCCTTTCTCGACGCGACGCAATGGATCTCTTCCCACGATAAATATAGTCTACTACTCTACTATACTCTATCTCTAACCCGCAGCTCTGCTCTACTCGTCACGTCAGCAGCAACGGTTCCACCTTTACAGTCTGCTATTCCTCCAACCCCACCCCCAACACCGACCCACTCGCGTCTAGTCTAGTTCTATACCTGGGTGTGACCAGAAACCAATTCCAGTGGAATCTGAATAAAGGCGCCTTCTCCATCTCTGTCGAACCTTTGAAAAAAGAGATAGATGGAAAAAGAGGTCTATTGCACCAACAAGACCGGCGACTTTTCACGCTGCACTTTCCACCTTGTAAGATTTGTGAGATGTTAGGCTAGATCTTTCATCATGCCGCAATGGGGGAGATCGAATCTTCACGGGATAATCTGCAATATTATGTTATGTCTTATTTACTCACTGCTTTCTAAATTTTAATCAGTTGAAATTTTAACTAATTCAACACTAAAAATAACTAATTCATAGTTAGAATTCAGTCACTGATTGGAATTAGTGAAACAATTAACTGATTCAGATTCAGAGTGAATTTGAATCAGTGAGAAATTGGTTGCTGAATCGTAATAATCTACTGATTTACGACGCAATCTCACTGAATCAAATACGAGATGTGTCCAAAAAGTAAGGTGACTTTTAATTTTTAAACAAAAATATGTATTTATTCATCAATATTAATGTTGTCCCCTTCAAAGTAACCCCCCTCATATATAACACACTTGTGCCAACGCTTTTTCCAATCCTCGAAGCACTTCTGATAAGCACTTTTCGGTATAGCCACAATTCCGGAAAAAATTGCATGGCACGAGTCAACCGAGATGCCGACGTCTTCAGCAACTTCTCTAATAGTGTCTTCTGAGCCTTCTTGGAAGAGCTTGTACCACTTATAAAATTTTTTGTTCTGCTCAAAAGAGACTCACCGTATGCCACTGTCATCATTTTAAGTATTTTGGAGAACTTAATTCCATTTTTTACACAAAATTTGATCTAAGTTCTCTGATCCATTTTTTTTCGACCGCAGAAAATCGAAGATCACACCAAAAACTTCTAACCTTTACGCCTCTCACAAACAAAATAAAAATGCTATACACTTGAAACTTTGCACATATGTTCATGACAAGTGTACCAATATAATATTTAAAACAAATTGAAGATCGAATCTACGTAGCCTGCGAAATTTGAAAAGTCACCTTACTTTTTGAACACACCTCGTATACGTATAGATCTTCACTGATGCACAGTGAAATCTCACTGATTCCAATTAGGGTTACTCAATATACTAACAATGGGAACCTACACCCTTCGGAATTTTGTTTGGATTCATACTTCTCTCAGTAATAGGTCCTTACCTTTTTTGTAATATGTTAAAGTAATAAGATGAGCTTTTGAGCCAAAACTGTTTAAAAATACATTCATGAACGTTTCATGGACCTCAATGCGTGAATCTTACAACTCCCGGTTAGATAAGACGGTAGCGCTCCGAGTTTGTAACCAAATAGTCCGCGGTCGATTCCTGCTGCCGGCATATTTTGCGAAACATTTTTTTTATTATTCAATTTTTTTTTTTGCAATTTACTAATAATTTTATTTAAATCAAGCCAACATTATAATTTATACCTCTTTTTTCGCATGAAAAAATTGCTTTTTCAGCAAACTTTATCACTTCTGAAGCCAGCATTTTAAGGCTCTAGTCGTCCCGAAAAATTGGCGGAGATAGAAAAAGGTATGGACTAGTCGTCCTGTAACCAAACTTATCATGAGAAGTTGTAGGCTCCGGAAGCTACGATCATGGTTCCTTAAAGCAACCAGTCCCAACACAAGTGGAACGTGTACGTCATCCACTTCTGCTCCTTCTGTCCTAGAAGGTAGACCAGAGCGGGAAATTTACGCGAGATAACATCGTGCAACACTGTTCCTTGGAGTCAGGTAGCCGCAGATGACCTTACGCGGCAGACGGGACAGTTGGAGATGAAGGTTTCAACTCTGGATAATTTTTTAGAGCTACCAATCTTTGTCGAATGTTATGAGGAACCGTGTTGACGGATCGGATGAAGTGATCCCAGAAGAACAGCCTTTTGCATCCGGTTCGCGATGGAATGAGCCTGACGCTGGCAAGCCGGAATCTTGTTGAGTTGGCTAAGAAATGAAGCTTTCATACCTCCAAATCAGCCAGGTCCGTTAAGCTGGCAGGGCCACATTGCAAAAATGGACTGAGAACCTATAGGGAATTTAGGGCTCATTTAATGCCCTATTGCCAAATTTAATGCTCTGCATTTAAACAAAAAAACCGGTGGTCATGCTGGCTTAACGTTAAGCTGGCAGGACCACACATAGAAAAAAACTACTTAGACAATTTTTCTATGCAGAATAATTTAGGGCTCATTTAGGGCTCACTTAATGTCTAAGTTGATTTTTATTATGTGTGGCCCTGCTAAATTAACGTTAAGCTAGCAGGACCACTGTTTTTTTCTAAAAATTACGGGGCATTAAATTTGGCAATAGGGCATTAAGTAAGCTCTAAATTATTCTGCAAAGAAATATTGTCTAAGTTGATTTTTCCTATGTGTGACCCTGCTAGCTTAACGATAAGCTAGCATGAACACAGATTATTTCTAAAAATTGCGCAGCATTAAATTCGGCAATAGGGCATTAAGTGAGGCCTAAATGAGCCCTAAATTATTCTGCAAAGAAATATTGTCTAAGTTGTTTTTTTCTATGTGTGGTCCTATTAGCTTAACGTTAATCTAGCAGGACCTAAGACAACCGATTATGAGAACTACAAGATGGACTTTGTAGCCTTGGTACAGCCTGCTCAGCTGGAAAAGACGTGCTTGATATTTCGCCCGTTTTTCTTCCCTTACCGTGATATTACCATCGGCTGGTGCCGAGCATTCAATCACGTAAATGATCTTGGTCTTCAGATCTTTGAGGACAATATCAGGCTTCGTAGCACTGATACGTTGAGTGGTGGAGAATGAGAAATTCCAGTAGATCTTACACTGATCATTCTCCACAACGAACTCGAGTTCTCCCTGGGCGTATGGCAAGACAAGCAATATATCAACATCATAGAAGTGCCTAAGATGGTAATATAACACTTTTAGAGCCGCATTGTGTCTCTCTATGTACCCGTTGCGTGCATAGTTTAAACATCCACTGAGGACATGTCCAAGTGGTTCTGGCTCTTGCTTGCACGCTTGGCAGTTGGTATCGCCTACAGGTACATTCATTATGCGATCGCGGTAAACTAAGGTGTCTATAACGCCGTCTTGACAGGCAAAAAGATATCCCTCAGTCTCCGATCTCAATTCAGAAGACTTGAGAAACATGTTGGACAGACCCATCGAGAGTTCTTCTCTACGTATGATGTCGTAGGATTTACCATGGAGGGGCTTGTAAGCATGTTCTCTTAGTAGAAGCGTATGTTCTGCTTCCTGTGCATGACTTTTGAGCACCAAAGATGTTGGTGATGCTCGGCCATGTGCAGTCTCGCTGGAATCAAATGGAAGGCCAAGCTCCTCTGCGGCCCTATCTGCGACATGGTATAGAAACGTCGCAACACTGACGACTTCATGTTGATGTCCGAGTCGCATAAGAGAATCTGCACTATTTAGAACAGCGCAGGCTGTAGCCAGGACCGAGATTAGCAAGCCTCTACCCTCTTTATCTCGAGGGAGGTATATTCGAGGTACGGAAGATCTAGGATGATGACTTCGATGGATTGTCATCATCTTGCGTGTGCTTCGGTCAAGTTGCTTCAACTCATCGACGTTCCATTTTACTGCAGCAAACGTTTAGAGCAGTATAAGAACGGCCAGCATATTGGTCGCCTGGATCTTATTCTTTCCAGATAATTCGGAAGCCCAAATTTTTCTGAGGATTTGGCGATATCTTTTTACAAGGGCCGTTTTTAACACATGCACATCTTGGGTTTACACTTACGGTATTCCAAGATATGTATATGTTTCTCCATTACCGAGATGTTGAATGATATTTACACCTATGAGTTAAACATCCTGATCATCACGCGATGATGTATTTTCTAGCCTTGCTTGGTGTAGGTAGACGCAGGCACACTTATCCAGTCCGAAGCTGATGCCAATCGCTTTCGAGTACCTACTTACTGCCTCCACAAGGATGTTAAGGTCCTCTTTCGAGGAAGCAAAGACTTTAAGGTCGTCCATGTACAAAAGGAAGTTAACTTCATATTCTCTTCTGTTCGACAGGCCACATAGGCATCCCGAGCTTTTGCCTCGGAGCACAATAGATAGAGGCAAGAGAGAGATGCAGAAAAGTATCGGACTTAGAGAGTCTCCTTGGAAGACCCCCCTCTTATATGTAATATAGCTCGTAGTCACTTGTTTTTAGTCAGATGCTATGAAAAATATTGTCCGCCACAAGAGCATAAGCTCTTTTATGCATCTGACTATTTTTCGGTGCATGTCCAGGCACTCAAGGAGCTTAATAAGTAGCTCATGCCGAATGCCTTACTGTAGTCAATCCAAGCCATGGACAGATTGCATCGATACCTGATCGACTCCTGGGTAATACACCTGTCTATTAACAGGATCTCCCGGAAATCTGCCAGCCCTCTCTTGCATCCACGTTTTTCAACTATTGCACTCCATACCGGCTCGATAGATGTTAATATCCTCTCTTTGAGGATGCCAGTGAATAGCTTTTAGCTGGTGTTTAAACAAGCTATGGGCCTGTAATTATTTGGACTTGACAAATCTCCGGTCTTAGGGATCAATACCGTGCGTCCTTCCACTAGCCACTGCGGGATGGGTTGTTATGCGTTTCAGAAAGTAGTAAATATACGAGCAAGATGTTGGTGCGTAGAAGTGAACTTCTTGCACCAAAAGTTGTTGATTTTATCTGGCCCGGGCGCCGAAAAGTTCTTAGTTCTAGCGATAGCTTTCTTCACTTTTCCAGCAGTAATTAGTGGACACTCTTCCTCTGGACCTTGTAAACTTTGCCTTTGGCAAAAGTTACGAAAGAGAGACATATCTTAAGCGTCTTCAATTAGCTGATAAGTATCTCCATATACTTACTCCCAGAAGACTTGAATCTCTTCTCGACGAGGCAGATTTTTAACGGTACGTGACGTTTTATTGAACAGACGGGAAGGATGAGTAGAACAGGTGGAATTTTCCTGAATCCACTTTACTCGCCGTTCAAGACGCTGTTTCACTATTAAAGAGATCTTATTTTTTGCGTCCAGTGCTGCTTGATGGTCAACAGTTTACACTTGTTCAGCGTGTGATTAGCTTTCCTTAAATTTCGAGCAAGTGCCTTAACTTTTGGAGTGAATTTTTTATGTGATGTTATATAGATAATGACGCACTGAATATTTGATGCATGCCGTCTCGCCGTTTCAATTTTAAATTGAAGCTGTGAAATACGCTCGCGAGTCTTACTCAGGCGTACTGAAGTATCATTACTTCTATCGTCGCTAAGTAGCGAGACCGCCTTCTCGTAAACTACACAGTTCAGATTCCAGAGATTAACATCTTCGGGGAGTAAATCGGGGAAAGCAGTATTAGCTTAAGATAATTTGTCCATCCTGAGAAAGACTTTTTGGTGAATATATCTCTCACTTCTCATGTTGGCATTGTCGGCTATCTGCAAAGATGGTCTTGCTGGAACAGATGGTATGTTCGCTGGAGGATGTTGCTCTTTTTCTAGCCGATAAAGAGCTGCATATCCGTTTTTGCGCAAAAAGGAAACCTGATCTCTTAAATACTGAGGCGTTTTATAAGCAATATTCCGGGTGCATATTGACCCAACGGTCATGTAACCTCTGCGTGAATCCTCTTCGCGTCGGTGAACTTCTTTGCCAACAGGTAAGGATGTCCCTCCTGAGTTGGTTCGACCACTTAAATCGATGTTCTCGCGTTGGTCCGGGGCTATTGCCTGGTCGTCGCCTCGGTTCGGTCCTATTGCCACTCCCAACTGAACCATGGCCTCCATCCGACAGAGGCCTATTGTGGGTGGCACTGCGCGATACTGGTGACGTAACCGCATAATTCGTTGCATTAGGGAGTTAGCTCAATGCAACGTGGCTGAATGCAAGAACCGGAGCTCTCAGGTGATGAGGTCGCCACATCAGAATAATGATAAGTGTCTAAGAACGGCCCTCTTCGACGAAGAAGTTGTAGATCGCGAAACAGTGATGCTACGTGGGTTAACTTTCGTAGATGACAAGATTGTTATGGCAGAATCAATCGAGAACTTGCAAATTATTTTGATTAAACGTAATACAAGCATGAAGAACCCGGCGTTCAAAAGGAACGTAAATAAAACAAAAATTATAGAGTTTACAGGAAAAGGTGAAAAATAATGTGCAACATTGTCCTAAGTGATGGGAGAATCGAACAAGTTGATAAGTACGTATATCTAGGTAGCCTATTCACTAGTGACTGGAAGATAGATGGGGAGCTAGACAGGCGCATAAACGAGGGTAAGAAAGTTATCGGTAGAGCAGGACCCATTCTCAGAAATAAAAACAAGACAAGAATAAAATTAACGCGATTGGCATGAAAGCTCTGCCCACAACATGTGGGGAAACACTGGTGGAAAAAGTCCGAAACGAGATAATCCTCAAAGAATGTGGTACAGGAGAGACACTAGTTGACATATGGGAAAGAAATCAGTTAAGATGGTTAGGACATGTTGAAATAATGAATGATGAACGACTAACCAAACAGGTGTATAAAGGTAAAGTAAATGGCAGAATGCCCAGAGGTAGACCGCCGAAAGAATGGTTCGAATCTGTGAATGGGACATTAATCCGAAAAGACATAAGAAGCCATAGAAATGCGAGAGCTTGCATGAAAAAAAGTATAGACGTGAAGGAAGCTAGAGTATTATTCCAGGCCAGAAAAGTGTGGCGACAAATAGTTTTTAAACAGAGTGACCATAGAGTGAATGGCGCCTGAAACAAAGACCTTGAATACTAATGGGCCCAAGTGGGGAACCACACATAACAATTTTGTGAGGCTCTTCACTTTGGGTGATCGCTATAGAGATTGACCAGTAACCTGGGTCGAAGCAATGTTGCGGAACGAACGTGTCATTTAAATAAATAACACGGGAATTCTAGATCAATCTAAAAAATCTATACCCCCTACCTCACATTACTCCTTTCCTCACCGAGCAAGTCACGCCTACCCCGAAAGGTAAATGACTTAATGGTATAATAATAATAATAATAATAATAATCAGTCACTTGACTTAGTCCGTGGCTATGATAGAAAACCGGGTTCTTCTTAACCCGAGAACAAGTTTGAAAAAAAAATAATAATGCTTTTTTTTTACAATATGGAGGAATGTGAAACATGCATCTATTCATCCTATTGTGATATCGGCTACAGGCAATGTGCACGCAAGATGCACTGAACATCTTGAACATTTAGGAGTCAGTAGGGTACTGAAAGCAGCTCAGAAGGCAGTTTTATTAAACACCTGTCGCATTGTAAAAAACTTTCTGGGCCATCAGGAAGCAAGCGACTAAAAACCTATAGAGTGATACATGGTAGCTCTAAGAAAGCATCCAGAGGCGACTGTCGTCACCTCCAACATTCAGGGCCGTTATGTAAGCATAACAGTGGTAAAAGACGAACTGCAAACTACACCATGCTCCTAATTTTGTACCTATAACATCATCGCAAATGGGTTCATACATCGTATTAAATTAACTAATTATATCATCATCTCATCAGTCACTTGACTTAGTCCTTGGCTATGATGAAAAACCGGGTTCTTCTTAACCCAAGAACAAGTTTGAAAAAAAAAAAATAATAATGCTTTTTAACAAAAGTTTTCGTGAGGAATCAGAATTTCACAAGGATCTTCAGATTTTAAAAGTGGTTAAAAATGAATATTCTCGACAATGGCTCAAAAGCGCATCTTATTATTTTTTAAGCGTATTTTTCAAGTATTTGTATTTTTTTATTTATTCATGAAAAGTTCCTAGGGCTAGATAGCCCTATAAGGAACAGGTGATATATATTACAACTAAAAAGTGACGGTGATCGATATGACGATTAAAATCAAAAATAGGTATTTAACAGAAGTAAAGAAGTAAACTAAGATACACATAATTAGATGTGGTCTATTACCAGTAATACTGTAAATGTACATGCGTAAATATACATGCTTAAGAGTAGTTAATTTGTATATTTTTGTGGATTTGAATGAAAAAAAGCATTCTATTGAATCGAAATCACAAGTTAAAGATGAAACGAAAGTACACTTCCAAGCTGAAGTGTTGCTAAATTGAGGGCAAAATGTTTGATTAAAAAGTTATTCAGGTTCGAGAAAATGGATGTGGATTGTGAAGTTGACTTTTTAAAAGTGGCACTAACCTAAAATTGGAGCAGGCTTGTCTGCGGATTGCGATAAAAAATTCAGTTTTCAGCAAAGATAACAAATAAAAACATGCTCCCGAAATATTCAATTTCTGAATACGAATAAAAAAGTTTGATATAAAAAAGATGGCCAATTCTAAGAAAGCCAAACAAGCATTTTAAGACTAAAATTTCATGGGTTTTAAAAATCGGCTTTAGATAGCGATTAAAAATCGAATTTTCAATTGTGTTTAAAAAAAAATTTGCTCTCGACATATTGCGATGCTAAATAAGAATAAAAAAGGTTCTATCCAAATAACTTATCATGTTCCGGCAAAATCAAAATTGAATTGAACCAGTACATTCATAATTAATTACTATGACTTATTGCTTGTTTTTTTTTTAACAAAGAGAAACTCAAACATCGAATTGTCAATTATAACCTAAATTTGATGTCACTCGTGTAATCTTATTATTAATTATAACAATACATGTGAAACTTGAAGAAAAAAGAACAATGTAATGCTTTTTTTACAGTAGTAAAAATAGATATTCGTTCATTTGAAATATGGAAATTCACTCTTTTCCACGTTTTGTACTGCGCAATAATACTGCGAGCAGTTTTCTCATAGAAACGCATATTAAATGAGATGAAATCAGACATCTAATATCTTTTGAACGCGATTTTATAATTTTTCATGGTTTTCTTCGGGTTTTAACGTTCACATTTTATGTTGAACATTCATCCAGAACATCTTTATCCAACGCCTTTAAATATTTGACGAAACATAAAATAAGCAATGATTAGTTAGCCCTATACTGCATAAATTTGAATTTATATCATAGCAAATATTTTAAGTGGACTAAAAAAATTTTTGAATAATGAATAGCTTTCCTGATATTTCATTTCTTATATGTATAATAAAATGAACAATTTGTTTGACTGAACAACTTCAAGGTTTGGCCCGAGAAAAACCTTCAGATTCGGCAGTTTCGTTCCCGGCACTCCTCGGAGCGTCAGCTATGAAATGCATCGATCGCGACCGACGCTAAAGTGGTGCGGGTAGCGCTCGAGCGAGAAATCGGAGAAGCGGCACTGCTCGGGGCGGCACTGATCGGAGCTTGGACTGTATATATAAATATATATTAATAATATATACTGTTATATATTTTCTAATCCTGCTAAGAACTAACCTCAGATGGGAGCGTTAAAACTAACTACTTAAAATAAGCCTCAATTTTTACTTAAATTAAGTTCATCCAAAAATTAATTTAATTTCTCGAAGACGTATGACATTATATTTTAAATTGTTTATAGCTAAGATTAGTTTATAAAATCTGTAAAATACCAGAAACCACAAACATTTTTGAGAAGATTCGAACCGCGAAATCTCGGCGCCGTAGCCGAATATGTTTCTCGAATGCTATCGTGAATAGTCAAATTATGCTGCAAGTAAATTTGAATTTTTTCTCGTGTCTATAAATTAAGAAAACCTTGTTATAATTTGGTTAAATATTTGACGTGGAAGTGAGGCGAGATTATAATCGAAATGAAGAGTATGAACAAATTGCTATTTCAACATTTTCGTTTGTGGAAAAAATCGAACGACTGTAATTATCGGTTGATTTTCAAATTTCTTAAATCAGGGTTGCTATAAGACCTGGAAGACCTGGAAGAACTGAAAAAATGATGGAAGTGTGAAAAAGTTCTGAAAAGCCTGGAGAAGTCATGGAATTTTGTAAAAGTGACTGGCATTATTTTAGTCGCACCTATTTCTTTTGAACTCTTTTTACATTTTTATGAAATCTTTTTAATCATTTGAACTCTTAAAATTTTCGAAATCTTTGAAAAATTTTGAATTATTTAAAACCATTGTCTAATAATTCAAATCTTTGTGCATTCTATTGAAATCTTAGCGAAAATTTTGAAAGCCGTTTGTTGAAGAGGTGCTTAACTACTAAAATATAAATTTCGAGAAAAATAAAAAAAAGTGAATAATCATAAATATGAATTCATAATCATATGGATATTTTAAAACCAGGCTAATAAACTCTTATATATCGGTTTTAGTGAGTTTAAAAATTGATTTTCAATCAAAATTGACAAACACATTCTTCTAAGAGAAAAAGGGATATAACTATTTATTGCCCAAGATTTAACTACTTACTTCTAACATCTGTTAAATGATTCAAATGTTTCCTACGATTGAAAAAAAAATTCTATATAAACTTATCAGCACTCTGAATATATTTTAAAACGATTAGTATTTTTACTAAAATGAAAAAGAAAAATTCTACATAAATAAAAAATTGCCTTCAAATCTTTCGGATTCTTTTTTGACAATTTTGGAAATCTTTTGAAATGTTTTTAAATATTCTCTTATAACTCATTTTTCAAAATGAAAAATAATTTTTAATTTTTCCGTAAATCTTAAAAACGTTTTTTTATTTTCTTAAAACCTTTAAAAATGCTTAAAAAGCTTTTTTTCCGAAATTTTCAAAAATGTATATTTTTTTAATTTAAATATTTTAAAATCTTCTCAAGATTTAAGATATTTTCGAATCTTTTCAAAAATTTCATTTTGTAGTCGATATCGGCAATTTTTTTTATTACCGGTACCGACAGTGTTGGACTGCTAAGAACAGAATTACTTTCCATTATTAAAAATTAGTTTACAATTAAAATGTTCTCTTATGTCAATAATGTTCAGACACGTTTAGAAATACATTTTATCAAGAAATAAAATTATTTATTTGGAAATTTTGTTATATAAAATAATTGTTGCAGAAAAGTCGCAATCTTTATTAATAACCAATCAGGTTTTCGACAACAATGTAATCACATTTTCCAAAACTTCAAATGTGATTGCAGCTCGAATTTGCATTCCCGGGTAATTGCCGGGTTTAGTTTGATTCGCGGCTAATTCCCGGTTTTCCCGGTTAGTAGTAGACCATCTGAGTAAGTTTGCCAATCCGATATTAACACATCACTCAACTCCTACAGTGATTTATCAGTCAATCAAAAGATTAAACAAGATAATTGAAAGTAATTAGGAAAACGGGTTGGATCGCGGAAGAAATCGGCGTTACACATGCACGCGTTTTATGACTGCATATATGTATATCCATTTTAATAGAATCTCTCGCTGGGAATAGAAGCCTCGCGTCGATGCGGCAAACTGGTCTAAAAACGGACGGAGTCGCTCAAAATGGATCTGTAATTGGTTGCCGGGTTGCAAGCGAGACCAAGTAAACTTTTCGTTTTTCAATAAAACCCAGCAGCGCGTTCAGTACATCTCGAATTAAATTTCACGTCGAACGATATTTCAACGCCAGTTGCGATTAACGAACTTATCAGCGCGAATTGAATAACAAAGAAACATTGCAGAGGAAAAAATAAGGGAAGACATCGTTTACGTTAAAATAAGGAAATTAAAATCAAAAAGTGGAATAAAAACGCGATTTAAAATTATAAATCAATTTCAAGAGAGTGTCTACTAATTTTCGCCCACTAAATTTCTGGATATTTCCAGGCTGTATATATCAATCATCAGGCTTTGGGTAATAAATTTAATAAATTTAAAAAAATCTCCTCTTACTACAAGCACGAATAAGACACATATAACATAAAATTTTTATTGCGATATCCTATTATATTTAAACAAAATAACATTTTTGTAATTTATAGAGTCGAGTGAAAATGAGTACAATTATATTACAATTACTTTAGACGTCTCGGCAAAGGATGGTGACCGTATTCAGTTATTTATTCTGTACTTTTTTTACACATGGGAAATATAAAAAATTGCAATATCTTCATTATATCCGCACAGATTTCTTTAACCTGACAGTTCTTATTTTTTATAAACATATCTTTAGAGTGATTACAAAAAACAATTTCTAATATTTTATTATGAGAGTTTATTTATAATGTATTAGTTTATAAGATAGTTAATGTAAAATTCACTTAGTATCAGAGTAAATAATTTTTATAATGATTTTTGGATTCTTTTATAATCTTTAATAATTCATCTATAATTAAAGATATGCATATGAAATATAATGCCTATGTGATGTTGAATAAATCTACGCAGATAACTAACACATCTAAATTGTAGATGTCAAACGAACATAATGTCTTGTTAGTACATTGACTAATTTCAAAGAATTTCCTGCGTAATTCAAATATTGTATGTTTAAATATCATATATATTCAAAGAGAAAATGAGAACTTTTTCGAGAATTGGGGGAAAAGGGGAAACACAGGGGAATGGGGAAATACTGTGATGCCTGCAACAATTAATAATTAATTGTGGGCATCTGCATGAAACGGGCCCTTATGGCCAGTGTGGAGTTACGTATAGCATAGGCCATAGGGTCATAAAACCGGATAAATTCCCGGCATTTCAAGTCTAATATATTCCCTTCAGGTTGCAAAACGAATCGCCGGGCATTTTTGAAGTTAGAACTTCAAAAACCCGCTTTTCGAGAAAAGAGCATCTAAACTTGGCGAGTGCCATAAGCGAACATGTTATACTTTTTCATCAAACAAGAAATATACCCACTTCCGTTTGCTTTCGGAATATGAGTATCGTGTCAATAGATACAGTGTAGGTCCTATATAGCAGTATAGTATCATTTCCCACTCAAATAAAAAAAAAGAGATAGTTTTGACCCAGACTTAGAACAAACGCAAATATCTCCTAAACTAGAACCGGCCATAAGGGCCTTTTTCACGCGGACGATCACATTATTATATGTCTCAGAGAATACACTCAAAAAAAAATTTTGTCTTGAACTAAAGAAATCGTTTCTTTACCATAGTTTTTTTCAACCGACCCAAAAATACATTTAAAATAAAAAAACATTTATTTGATCTTAAAAAATGGTGTATTTCGTATTTTTTGGTTTAAAGAAATTATTTCTGTAATAGGTTTTCTTTAATTTAAATAAATATTTGTTTGATTCAAAGAAATTTCAGACGGAAATGAAAGAAGTAATATATTTGAGTTCAGTACTTTAAATCAAAGAAACTATTTCTTTAAATCAAAGAAAT